>RJWM01005835.1:50729-88945 GCA_004363535.1 Dasyprocta punctata | reverse complement strand
GATGACTTGCCCCATAGTCTCATTGTCTTTTCTTTCAGAAGCCCAACAATGCCTTACACCATTAAGACTTATAGGACAGATAAATGACAGCAACATAAAGGATCAAATGATATAAGGTCAGTGAAATTGCCCCCCACACACGCACGATGAGTTGTAGCACTCAAATCAGAATGTTGTAACAAAAAGAAGAGACATTCAACAAGGGAGAGAAGAAAAACTAATACAGATGGGGGAAAAAAGTCAAGAAATCTGCATGTAAGTCAGTAGAAATATATGTGAAAGGTTCTGCATCCTCCAGGGACATATTCTATCTCACTTATTTTTATATCTCTAGCATTTGGCCTAGTAAAAATGCAATAAATGCTTAAATAGATCAAATAAAGGAGAAAAAAGAAAAAAATCATTTATCTGTTTTGGGAGACAGACACCTAATAAAAAATACCACTAAAAGGAGAGAGGCTTCTACAAAGGTCAAATGTGACTAAAAGTAAAAAATGAGCCAGTCACAGTGGCACAAGCCTGTAATCCTGGTTCTTGGGTGGCTGAGGCAGGAGAATTACAAATTGCATCTTGACCTGGGCAATTTAGCAAGACCCTGTCTCAACATAAAATATTGTAAAATTGGTGGTTGAACAGTGGCTGTAGGAGGCGTACTTCAGTAGGAGAGCGCTTGCCTAGTATACTGGAGGCTCTTAGTACCCTGAAAACAAAATGCAGAAAATTAAAACAAAACAACAGTGAAAACCTGGTGGAGGAATATGAAAAGTGAAACTATGGTAGAGAAAGAACTGAACAATCATTCTTGGGAGTAGTCTGAGGCACACATCCTCCTGCTACAGAGAATATGAGTTCTCGTGGTGGGTGTGACAAATAGTGACAGGTGTGTTACATTTTGACGCACATCAAAAAGTTCCTTTCTGGCTGGGCATGTTGGCACACACCCATGACGCGAGCACTCAGTAGGCTGAAGCAGGAGGATTGCTGTGAGTTTGAGTCTCACCCTGGCTACATAGACCTGCCTAAGAAAAAACAAAGAAACAAAAAGTTCCCCTCTGCATATGTAGCAGGAATTAATTTCCATTTTCTCCTAATGAACATAGACTTTGCCATCTCATCTACATCAGTGCTGCATATCAACCATCTAGGATGGTAAGAAAACAGTTGGGTTTGACATTCGTGCAACCATCATCACAAGTGTACACATGAACATGGTTAAAGGTTCGCAAGAGATCGGAGAGATGTCCTGATGAAAAGGACCATCGTCTCTCAAACTAAAGGTGACAGACCAGGAGTGGAGCACACCTGTGATCCCAGCACTCAGGGGGCTGAGGCAGGAAGATCACCTCTCCAGCTCTGGCCTACATAGCAAGACTGTCTTAACAAACAAACAAAACAAAAACACAGAGCAAAGACAAACGAGCCAACTCAGTTTAACTTCGCTCCTCAAAAGCAGTGACTCTCAAAATGTTCCTGTGTGTCTTCATCACTTGGAAAGCTGGTCCTGGGGCCCCAGGGCTGGCTCTCCTGACTCCACAGGTCTGGGGCTGAGGCAGAGAATTTGCATTTCAAACACATCGCCACCCACCATTCCAAAGGACACGGGAACACGTGCTAACCATGGAAAACGCAGAACTGCTTTGACACGCAGAACCGGATACCCTGGCCAGCGCTGCTCTAGCAAGAAGAGGCAAATGAACCCGGTGAAGGCCGTGGTGAAGGGGCAGAGGTATCGGTGCAAGCTCTGGTTCTGCCGATTAGAAGAAGTACGATTTTTGCTAAGATTGTCTGAAACACATATGCCTTAATCTACTGATCAGCAAAATGGGGAAAGGAAAAATATTCCATAGGCTAATTGTGAACACTAAATCACACACACACACACACACACACACACACACACACGGTGTGTGACAAGGCTGAGATGGGAGAGTAGGGTGGGGCAAGCTGGCTGAGCAAGTGGGCGTGGCCTGTCAATCACGGAGACCCAGGGTACCTGCGCACAACGCAGTTCCCAGCCCTGCACCTGGGACCAATCAGAAGCGCTCGTTTCCTTTCTTCATTTACCGCTGGTGGAAACCAGTGCGGTTTGCCAGCAGGCGGGAGAGCCGACGTCAGGCGAGGGCCTGAGCTGCAACGCGCCGCCGCGGCCTCCGTGGCTCATCTTGCTCTGCAGCACGGACTCCTTTTTCTACTTTAGTAAATGTCAACCCTCAGTCCCCTTCCCACGTATTATCCAATTCTTCGTTCAGGATGAGAACCTGGAACGACTCTCTGGGACCCCAAGAGCTGGTAACAAGTGCTTCATCCTTTTCTTCAATCCTAGCAGGGCTGGAACTTCGAGCAGCAGAGTGAAATCGCAGGCCCATAAGGTAAATCCATCTCATGTACGTTTTCCAGGACGCTGGAGCCTTCACAAGGAAATGCATTTGAAGAGCGGGTGAAGCGGAGAGTCCACGAGCTGGGTTTGATGGAGAGTAAAGTCGTGAGAACAGGGGACTAGCTGGCCTGATCCCGACTTCGCTCGCATCCCTGCCTTCAAAGAGGAAAATGCTCCCACTTGCGGATGGCAGGGAGTGCGGATGGCAGGGAGAACACCTCTGACCGGAGGGTCTTGAGACCTATTTCAGTTGGGCATAGTGGTGCACACCTGTAATCCCAGCACTCTGGGAGGCTGAGGCAGGAGGGTTGTACAGAGAGCCCTTTCCCATCCTCGTCGAGGTCTGAGAAGTTTACATTTGTAATCCCGTGGAAAAGTTACTGAAATTCTAACAATTCCAATCTACCACTTCCGCTGCAACCCAAGGCGAGAATAAAGACACTAAGACATATTTATAGTTGTGGGGAACCAAGGGGTCCTCAATCCAGCCAGGGTGAGGATTCACTGGAACAAAGGCCACAATCCAGGACCCAACCTGGGTTTTATTTATTCTCCGTGAGGGGCGTGGCTTGGGATGAGTGACAGGGAGAGTGGAGGGAAGTCCAAGAGTTGTGAGTCGGCAGGGTAGGAGGCCCGAGGTCACCTCTGCAATATGCAAAGGGAAAGCAATACAGAGAGAGCAATCTGCATAACGCGACTGAGGTAGTATCCAGTGTTTTGGGGACCGGGGCTTCAGCTCTGATGTGCAATCTTTTCTGCTCGGGGCAGTCATAGCCTCCTATCTCGAGGCTCACCCCAGCGACAGGGTGGACTGGTGGCTCTTCATCCCTCCTGGCTCAACCATGTGTAGGGAGTCACTGGGCAGGGAAAGCGACTGTAGCCTAACTTTAAAGATGATGCATCAGCACCTCAGCCAGCCCTCTTAACACTGCTTAGAGCCAACTGAAGGGAGAGAGAAACGGCCTGGCCAGCTGTGTGCACATCTGTGCTTGGCGCCAGGGCAGGTTTAGCCAGAGTGGAGAGAATCGCTCTTCTTCCAAGGAGAGTCGTCCAGGTGATTCCCCCGCAGAGTCGAACATTCCAGCCCAGCCTGGGCAACTTAGTGAGACCCTGTCTCAAAATTTAAAAGTCAAAAGTAAAAGAGGCAGAGGATGTGGCTCAGGGCGAAGGTGTGGGGTTCAATCCCCAGTATCAGAGCTTAAAAAAAAGAAAAAAAGCCTCTTCAGGGGAAAGTGAGAGAAGCTGTCCTACCCCTGTCATTTCACAAGTTCCTTCAGCTGACGATGTCGTTCGGGTAAACTGAGGCAGTTGGGACCACCGAGACAGGAAAAGTTTAAGCAAGGTGGGAGAACTTCATTGCAGACGGGTTGCGGCCCTGGCCAGGGACGATCGCGCGTCTCACAGCGGGGTTTAGGGAGGGGAGTGAGTATTGCCAAACTCAGGGCCTGGAGAATTGTGGCGGTTCCGGAGCTGGGATGCAGGATGTGCTTATGGGTCTGGGGGGCACTGACCGGCTGCTGTGCGTCTGGTAAATATAGCTGTTTTCCTTGCATCTGCGACTTTCTGCTCTGCTAGCAGGTTTTCTCACTGAGAAATATGGCGAGTGAGTTCCCCTGTTCCGCTAGCCTCCCGCGGGGTCCCCAGCAGCGGGCGAGCTCCGAGGACCCCGGGCTCCCAGGTGCACCCCCGGGACCCGCTGCAGCTCTGCGCCTGCGCACTCTCCCTGGGCCGCTGGCACTCCGAGTGCCCAGGAGATGAGCGAAGGCCTGGCAGGAACCGGAGGATGACGTGGGTCTCTCACTTCCTGGGAAGACTGAATCCCTGGGAAAGGTTTTGAATTGTACAGGTGTTTTTGGTTCTGGATTCCAACCCAGGCATGCACTAGGCTGCATCCCCGGCCCTTCTGCTCTTTTAAAGAACTCTGAGAGAGAGTCTCAATAAGTCGCTAAGTTTCCCAGCTAAGGCCAGGCTCAAACGTGTGATCCTCCTGCCTCGGCCTCCTAGAGTGCCGGGATTACAGGTGTGCACCACCGCACCCGGCTTTGACTATTCCCTTCGCAGTGAGTCTTGTGTTTATTGTAGAGAAATCCTTCCTTTTATGTTTAACGAGGAATCACCCAACAGACATGGAGCTTGAACGCCACATTTGCTTTGCAATGAAAGAGGAAATGAAGGCGCAAAAAAGCAGGGTTCTGAGGACCGCTGGGTGGGTCCCTGCGAGTTCTGTCGGCAGGGGGCGCTGCAGCAGCTACAGAGCGTGAAGGAGAGGGGCGGGACGCAGAAGGGCGGGGCCAGGGGGATGGGGCGGGGCCGGGAGTTCGGGGCGTGGCCAGGCGGTGTCCCACGCCTATGCGCCGACGGAGCTCAGGGCCCGCAACTGCGGTTCCGGGCCGGACGACGACGCGGGCGCGCAGCTTCCTCTTCCTCTTCCTCTCGCGCCGCCCGCGGCCCCGCCTCCTCGTTCCTCCGCCCACCCTTCCGGGGCGCAGTCGCGTCGCCGCCGCCCGCCGTGCGACATGTCGGCCCCCTCCGGGTCCTCTCACGCGGCCGCCGGCGCCCGTACCCCGCCCCGGCCCGGAGTGGCCGTGGCTCCCGTGGCCTTCGCGCCCTCGGGCCCGGCGCCGGCGCGGCAGAACGGTGAGCGCGTCCTAGCGCGGCGGCGGGGGCAGCCGGGGTGGGCGCCTGAGGGCCGGCGGGGGCCGGGCCGGGGCCGGGGTCGGGGCCCGGGGAGGCCGCACAGGCCGCAGCGCGGGCCTCGTCCGGGCCTCGTCTTCCGCCCAGACTCCGTCCCGGCAGGCCGGGGGGGCCTGCAGGCCGGGCGAGCTCGCCCCGCGGGACTGAAGTTGACACGCAAGTTCGTGGATGAAGGGGTGCGGATGGGTGCGCCCCGAGAGGGACACGGGACCCCGACCCCCCAGGGCCTGCGGGCTGTGGCCACCGCGGCTGCGCGTCGGGAGTTCGCGTCTAGGGCTCGAAAGGGGCCAGGTGTCAGGACGGGTGTGGAGGAACGCCCTCAGGCTGGGGTGGGTCGGGTAAGGTTTGGTTTAATTTCTCCAAGCTCCTACTTTCAGAAATAGAAAAAGGGGGATTGGTTGGCCCTGGTCGCAGGCAAGGCCTCCGTGGGGCAGCCGGCGGCCAGTGCTGCGGGAAAGCTGCTCGCCTGCTGAGGTCGTAGGCTTTGAGAATCCAGCAGCTTCGGCTGGAAAATGAAGACTCTGGGACATCAGTTTTCTAATCTTGAGATTCGAAGTGTTCGTGGGTGGGGCGGGGGAGAACTCCGTTGAGACTTGATAGGATGTCAGAGAGCCTTGGAAAGTGATTGCTGGATTCAGAAAAATGTCCGTCTTGTGCTGGTGGGAGAACAAAGATGCACAAGTACTCCTCAGATGATTGACCCATTTTATACATTTCACTAATGAAAACTTAGTAGACTTTGTCAGCAAAACTTTGAGTTTAACAACTGATGGCTTTTCAAACGTAAAGGCTGTAGTTGCTGCTGAGAAGCAGAGGTAGAAACTTCTCATAATCCAAAGTGAGGCCTTAACTACTAGCCATTGGATCAGCCATACTGGTCAGTATTACATGTTTTATCTCCAGAAGTCACTGTTTACTATAAAGGGGTTTGAATGTATTGTTAGTGTAGTAAACTTGTTCCGAATGGTTGTAAAAATACTGTTTCTGAGTAGTTTCTGTTCTTGTAACCTTAATACAAATGTTCGTTTTTGTTTTGCTTTTGCCAGTTTTGTGTAGGAAGCAAGTAGAGCACGGTGATTTAGGAGTAGGACCTGCATATTAGAACACTGTAAACTCGTGCCTCGGTGTGATTCAAGGACTGTGTCTTCCCTGGATTTGAGTACGTGTTATCAATCTGAATAGTTTTTAAAGTGGCCAATATTTACAATAGGCCTAAAAATGTTTGTGAACATTCAAAAGATGCCAGGATATTTGCTTAGTCAAATTGGATGTTTAATTTGGAAGAACAGATCAATACTTTGATGCTAAATATAGAAAATGCATGCTTTCTGCTGTTCGTATTTCTTTAAAGTTGCTACCATTTCAATGTTTGTTGTCTACTTACTAGTTAAGACCTCCGAGTTAGGATAGAGAAGAGGGATCCCTCCTCCCTCCTTGACTTGTATTTTGGTAGTATTCAAATTGGTTGTGCCTGGCCTAGAGGGGGTTTGACAGATTGGGGTGGGAGGGTAGGGCCGTTTGCAGAAAGAGGTTGCAGCCCACAGAAGTCCGGAAGTGTGCGCCAGGCGGGTGTGGGGCTGAGGAGAAACTGAAAGCTTTCCAGGCAACCAGGGAACAGAGAAAGTGAAGATGGGGACCTCCCAGGGCAGTTATGTGAGGCCAGGGTGCAGAAGGATTTAGAAATACAGAACTAAGGTCTGGTTTGGTTTCCTTTCTGTGGAAGGGGTTAGTTTAAGTAGAGAAAAAGATCAAATCTGTTTCTGTTTTCATATGTATGCTAATTTTGGGAAAAAAATTATGAAGATTAGGAGGCAGTCATTTGAGTTTTTGATTTATTTTTTAAACCTACATAAACTACTTTGCTTTTTAATAGATCTCTATGGAATTCCAGGTATAGTGGAAAAGAAATAGGTTAGAAGTATGAGTATAAAATATCACAGGACACCGCGCACACATGCATGCACGCACGCACGCGCACACACATGCACACGCACTCACGCCTGTAATCCCAGCACTCTGAAGGTGGAGTGAAGCAGGAGAATTGCCATCAGTTCAAGACTTACTTTGGGCTACAAAGTGAGTTCAAGGCCAGCCTGGACTACATAGCAGATCCCCCAACTCAAAAAAAAAAAAAAACCAGAATCACAGAAGACAAAATGAAATTATTTATTTCTTTAGTATACAGCGTATAGGCCTCTGTACCCGGTTCCTGTCTTAGAGCTCCTAAACCCTTGGGTGGTATAGTGAGCACCTGGGTCACACCTGAGTTTATGCTAATGAGGTGGTTTGGGGTACCCACAGAGCTGGCCTCAGGATGGGATTGATCCCTGAGGTTGAAGGTGGGAACTTTCAGTCCCTGGCCACCACCTTCGGGGATGGGGTACGGTTGGGTGGAGATCGAGCCTGGGCACCTTGTAAGCCCTCGACCCAATTGCCTGTGCTGCTGCTGGCGCTGCCAGGCTGCCACTCCATCCTACACCTTGCTCTGGGCCTCAGTTCTGTGGGACTCTCATTCCCTCCTTTGAAAACCCTGCATAGTAAACCACTGAACATGTTTGCTGCAACTTGGCGAGCGCCGCCACCCCCCGCCCCGCCCCAGATTCATGTTTCCAAAGCAGGGGCAGTGGGAACCTCAGCCAGGCAGAAGTGAAGGTGACAGCCCACGGCTTGTGATCAGCCTCTGAGGTAGGCAGGGCAGGCTGAGCCCTCACCTGTGGGCTGCCACATCCCTTCAGGTAGGCGGGGAGTGTGGGATTGGACCGAATTAGAGCACATCCATTGGTATCCGTTGGAGGAAACTTCAAATCTGATCCATCTCTAGGTTACCTGTGAAGAGCAAGAGTTTTGTTTTGTTGTTTTGTTTTGTTTTGTTTGGTACCGGGGATCAAACTCACAACATTACCCGTACCAGGCAGGCACTTATGCCACTGAGCTAAATCCCTAGCTATTTTTTTTTTTTTTTTAACGAAGAACCATTACAGACATTTTAAAAACACTTGTTTTTCTACAGGAAATTGTGGATAGAGAAATCAGAAAAAGACAAAAGTAGGTATGGTTAAAATAGAGGTGGAGGTCCTGTAGTTTTTGAAACACAGTCTGAAAAACTCCTAGTCCAATTCTCTAATTTTATACATGAAATCATCAGGAAAGCTAAGTAGGCACAGTTTTTACCACTTCCTGTGTAAACTTGGAGTGAGGGCAGTTTTATGTCTTTGGTTTATTGCTGTGTATTCAGGGCCAGGGACAGCACCGGGCAAGTTACAGGTATTACACATCTGTTGAGTAAGTCTACTTCTTTTCTCAGAATTTCAAGTCTACACTTCTTAACAACAGACTAGGAAGTTTCATTTTAGAAACTTAAATATTGTTTGGGAAGAATAGGGACTAGAGAGGCAGAAAACAGTTTTTATTATCATTTTTACTTGTTTTCTAAGTTTAACTTCTAAAATGCTTTCCCTCCACTTATTTGAAGATGATTTAACTTTACTGAGCCTCCGTTTTTGGAGTTATTTCTGTACTTCAGTTTTTCACTGAGCAGTGTAGGGACTTGAACATTTATCTGTGTTTACTTTCATCTGACAGTTGAGTATTTTTCATCTTTTGTTCTGCCTTTTGAGATTCCCTCCAAAGCCAAGTCCAAAGATTGAGTAAAGTAACAAGCTGGTAGTGTAGTGATATAACTCCAAGTTGCTCCTAATTGATTGACTTGAAAGAGGTATTTATTTATTTAATTTATTTATTTTTGGTACCAGGGTTCAAACTCATGACCTCGCGCTTGCCAAGCAGGCACTTGTGTCACTGAGCTGTATCCCCGGCTCAAGAGGTATTTTCTTTTTAAAAGTTTTTTGGGGAAGGAGATACACCCAGATTTAACTGTACACAACCTGCTTCTTTTATTTTACTCTGAGCCAACAAATGGGATTCAGTTTCAAATAAGAATGTATTTTCTTGCTTTCATATGCCCTTTCCAAGAATGATAGTACTGGCAGTTTTGTTACTTTAAATGCCAAACTGCAAACAAGACAAAAGACTATGGGAATTGATTTACTAAAATTCACTATGAAAAATACAAGCAGACATGCCTTTCACGCCACACTTCACACGCCACAGTGCTCTCCGGGCTGTCAGTCACAGGAGATCTTTGAACTTAGAGAGCACATGTAGAATTTACCGTGATCCCCCTGCCCTCTTGTGTCTGAAGTCAGTTCCTTTTGACCTGAGCAGCATGTGTCTCAGGTTTCTAATCTTCCTGATGGCAGACTGGAAGGAGAAGCCTCAGGTACCCTCTTGAGGACAGATAGCATCATGGCATTGGTGTTGCTCTCTGCATATTTTGTTTCCTTTGAAGGTGACTAATAGACACCTCAAAGATGGTAAAATGATACTCCAAGGGTTTATTTTCTGTCATTGCCTGTGTTGCTTTAGTTGTTGGTGGTCTTTTCACCCCCACTGCCAGGTTTCTGAGATTACAGCTATAACAGTGTCTTGGTTACTTCTACTTTTTCCTGTTGCTGGGACAAAATACCTGACACTCAAAACGAAGGAAGGAAAGGTTTATTTATCTTACAGTTTGTGGAGGTTTCAGTCCATCATCAGCTGGCTCCAAGGCAGCGTGGCCTGGAATAGGGGCAACACTTCAAGGCAGCAGCCAGAGCAGAAAGGAGAAAAACCAAGCCTCTTCTCCTCCCTTACATTGTACACTGGTCACCCCACCCTGTGTAGCACCCACAAAATGTCCTTGCCCTCCTTTGCCCAGGATGAGGAAATTTACAAAGTAAGAACCCTGCTCCCCTATGAGTCTTGTCAGTTAAACTTCTAAACTTCTCAAGTTGACACAGTGTATCACCCATAACAGTTTTGGTACTAAGACCCTGAAGTGGAGCAGTTTTGGAGCAGGTCTTCAGTGGACTTCCCTAGAAATGAGGCCACTTGCCTGTTTCTGTTCAGTCCTGGAGAAGCCACTGTTTGAATAGGCTAAACATGTGCAGAGTTGTCCAGAAGGTGTGGTCTGGTGAGAGGGTCGTGGCCTTTGGTTCTGTCCATTTCCCCCCAGTACTGAAGATCAAACCCAGGACATTCCCACAGAGCTACATCCCTTGTTCAGCCCCTTGTTCGGCCCCTAGTTTGAAGTTTTATTTTTTATTTATTTATGGTACTGAGGATTGAACTCAGGTCCTTTGTTCTGAGCAGTGTACACCTCCCCCCCCACACACACCTTCTATTTTTTATTTTGAGACGGGTTCTCAGTAAGTTGCTAAATTGCCCAGGCTGAGCTCAAATTCGTGACCCTCCTGTCTCAGCATCCCAGAACACTGGGATTATAGGTGTGTACTGCCATGCCCAGGTTGATTCAGCTGAGATTTTTTTTTTTTGTGGAGAAAACTACTGTAACATTAGTGAGCCTAGGGCAATGATGGTGAATGTTTTAGAGCTATCACTGATAGCAGCAGCCTGTTGTGGCACATGTGACATAGGTGGCCCACCACTGGCTTAGGATGTGGTGATACCTTCCTTGAAGAGTTACTGGGAAGACCTCATTAAAAGCAGTGCTGTTCTTAAACTGCCTGGTCCTGGTAGGGGCTTAGCAGTGAGAGTTCTCTTTGTTCCATTTCCTTCACAGCACCAAGTTATAAATTCTTTGAATGTCAGTTTTTCTTTTGTTTTTGAGACATGGTCTCACTGTGGAGCCCAGGCTGGCCTTGGCCTCGTGGGTCGCTCTGCCTCGTCACATGGCAGGTTTTCTTCATCTCATCTCCAGTGGCAGCGCGCAGTTGGCAGTGAGTTGAATATGTGAACTTGGCTTCATGTTTCCATTGCTTTTGAAGACTGGCCACTAACAAGAATATACCGCCTTAATATATGTAAGTCTCAGTTTTTGTTTGGCCTTTTCTTTATTTTGTTTTACTTTCCAGCCCTCCTTCCCCCAAATTGTCTTGGAAAATTTCTGCTAACAGCTGATGAGCTTCCAGGAAGGAGGTTTTAATTGATTTCAAGTTTGCAAAGATTGTGCCCTGAAAGGCAGTGTTAGTCCACACAGGGAACCGTAACGTAGCCGAGAGGGCCTGGCCAGACCCTAACTTGTTTGTAGGAGGGGAAGCTTGGGAAGAGATCAGGTGGAGCCTCCACTGTGTCCCAGGGATGAGGGGTCTGAAGGGTCAGGTAGGAGGGCATGGATTAAAGGCCAGGAATTTTAAAAACGTGCTTGGCGAGGGAGAAAGGTAGGTGAGACAGAGCAGGGAGGCAGTGGGTTTTGAAAGTGTGGGGGCTGTTGATGGAGCCTCTTGAGAACTGCCCTGAGTGTTCTGGGCTTGGTTTGGACTGAAGGGGAGCCCGAGCCTCGTGTGTTGGGAGTGCTGGAAGAACTTCCTTGCTTTCATCGTGGAGTTAAGGGAAGTGGAAGTGGAATAAAGGGAGATGGGCTGGCTTTGAAATTTTCCAACCAAAGCATGTTTCATGTGCCCTAAAGAAACTCATTTAAAGAGGTCCTACAGTTTTTTTGTATAGTGACTATATGTTTCGCATTGTAAATTTTGGTTTTCATGTCAGATAAGCACAGAGCAGGAAGAGAATTAGTTTATCTAGCCTGTAAAAGGAGATTATGGCACTGGGGCAGATGCACCCTTGTGGTAGATTTTGTGATTATTTGATCTGGCTGAGGAGAGCATCGATGCCTTTAGAAAACCAGAAGGAACGGGGAATGGTGACGCCCACCTGAAGTGCCGGCACTCTGGAGGCTGACCTGGAGGAAGCACTCAAGCCCAGACTGGGCAGTGTAGCAGTGTGGGCAGACCCTGTCTCAGAAAATAAGAGCTGGGGTGTAGCTTAGTGCAGAGGCCCTGGGTTCAGTCCTGGTGTGGGGTGGTGGGGGCTGTGTGTGGCTGGTGCTGGACAGTCTCAGACTGACGTGCTATACAGTCTCATTGAAAAGATGCCTAGACTATTAAAATTATTTTATTTGTCAATTCAGACAGGCATAGTAAATACTGTAATGTGTTAAAATATTGTTTTTCTCCTTTATTTGACATACTTTACTTGAAGCCAAGGCTGTAAAACCTTTGAGTATAAACAGAATTTTTAAGTTTTTCAGTGATTATTTTTATAAAGCACCATGTTGCACTGTTCGGTGAGTAAAATAAATTATTTTACTGAATCTAAGACACTTCTTTACATTTTTAATTGTGAAATTGGGTTACACCTTAGAATAGTGGAGGGTTTAAGTTGCTTTTTTTGTGAGGTAGGAGTCACAATGTAGTTGTGTAAACCCACCTTTGACTCCTGATGGCTAAGCTGAATAACGGCACCCAGTGGTCCCGTACAGATCCCGACAGCGTCCCAGCCGCGTGCGGTTGGGTGGCAAACTGAGGAGATGGGCTGGCCTGTGGAGTCACAGTAGTCCACAGCCAATGGGAGAGGCAGGAGCAGCTGGTGGAGGTGATGGGACAGCAGAAGAGGTGGGAGCATAACGTCTTCATCCACGTGAATCCCCCTTTGCTGTGTAGCTTCGAGCACTTCCAGATCCTAGAGATGAGGGTGTGCACATATGTTTTATGGGCATGTTGAAGAATTTAAATTTTCCTACTAGTAATAGGAACCATTTGAAGACTTTAAACAAGAAGTAAAAATCATGCTGATGTGCTGCTTACTTGTGTAATCTATCCAGCACTCAGAAAACTGAGGCAGGAGGACTGTGGCAAGTTTGAGGTCAGCCTGAACAACATAGCAAGGCCCAGTCTCAAGAAACCAAAATAAATAAATAAATAAAGTAACAAAAATCACAATCACATTTGCTTTTTAGGAAAATTGTTCTTTTTCTTTGGTGTGGTCATTTGTCTAAAACAGTATGTTATATACTCAATTTAGAAGGTCATTTCCAGCTGGGTTTTTTTTTCCCAGTTTACACTTAAAAACTATTTTGCAGTAATTTTAGATTTATGGAAGTCTTGCAAAGGTGCAGAAAGTGCAGTCATTTTCCTTTCACTCAATTTTAAAGTTAACTTACAAAACCGGGAAATAATGCCATTAACCAAATCACAGATTTTCCTTTGAATTTACCAGTTTTTCCACTAATAAAGCAGTTATTACCATGAAATTCTAATAGTTATTTTTCTTTCACTCTTGCATTTATTTGGAATTTCTCTGTAGGGAAGACTTGTCCTATTAGTCTTATTTTAAAGTTTATTCAATCATTGTATTGCTGTGTCGTGAACTCACAAATACTTCTTTTATTCTTTGGGATTATTCCAGTGTTGTTATTTATCTCTTATTCTAATTATTCTAGCTTTGTCCATTGGGAGCTCTGCAGGTTGCTTCTTTTGTCCATTTCCCCCATCTTTATTTTCTGAGCATTCGTGTCATTCTGCAAATACAGGGATTTTATTTCTCCTATCCAGTCTGTGCTACTTCTTTCTCTTAGCTTGCAGAATGTCCTGTACATTGTTGGGCAGGAGTAGTGACAGCATCTTGCTTCCTAAGCTTAGGAATCTCTTTTCCCTCACTGTTGAGTGTGTCTGCCATAGCTGACTAGTAGATACTCCTTCTTGCATTAAAGATTCCTTGTAGGGGCTGAGGTGTATCTCAGTGGCAGAGAGCACCTGCCCAGCATGTGTGAGGCTTTGTAATCAATACCAAGCACTGACCAAAAAAAATATATAAAGTTTCCTTCTATTTATAGCTTATTGGGTTTTTATTATATTTTATTATTATTGTTTTTATTTTTTATTATTAATATTGGCCGGGCATGGTGTGTGCCCACCTATAAAGTTAGGAGGCTGAGGCAGAAGGAGCCCTATGAGTTCAAGGCCAGCCTGAACAACATAGTGAGACCCTGTCTCAAAACTCTTTTAAAAAACAAAACAAAACAAAAAACAACGAATATTGAGTTTTGTGTGATGTATGTTCTGTATCTATTGAAGTGGTTACGTAGCTTTTCTTAGTCTGTGAATATAGTGGCTTACATTGAATGTGTTTTAGATGTTGAACTGGCACCTTGCATTTCTGTATACATTAGTTTGGTGATGATGTATTTTATGTTTTTTCCACAGAACAGCTTGCAGCTACGTTAAATAAGTACTTCTCAGGATAATCATTGTACTTCAGTGTCCAATAAAAATGCTTTATGGGTATTGCCATTCTCTTAGAGACTATTAAAAGTCTACTTCATGATTGAGTTTTAAGAAAATTAAGACTTTTGACTGTATTTTATAGGATATCCTTAAGCAAAACTGGCTTTTTCCCTCTGAGTACATGGTGAAACGAAAATGGAAATTACTAAGTATTGCTTGGAGCACTGCATGAGCTTGTGCAACAGACTGGCCCCTGGCCCTTGTCCTAGCCCATCAGTATAGCAGACTGGCCCCTGGCCCTTGTCCTAGCCCATTGGTACAACAGACTGGACCCTGGCCCTTGTCCTAGCCCATCAGTACAGACGTTCAAGTGGTGAGGAAGGCAGGCGGCATCGCCTCGGTGCTGCCCTTCACAGGGCAGTAACTCCAGCCTGCCTGCTGTGCGAGTCCATGTCCTGGAGCGGAAGAAGGGAAGAGCAGGAAGGCTCTACTGAGAGAACGCTCCTGAGAGGCAGGAGGGGTCCTGGAAGCGAGTTGCCGCTGAGGCTCTTTGACTAGGGACTTCCATACAGCACAATCACATGACCGCTTACCTTGGGGCAAATTACAGTCAACCCATAGAGGAAGTGCAGTCACTTAGCTAACGCAAAATACGGCGTAGCAAGGGGTTGCAACCTGGAGCAGAACCAGCATTTCCTGACGGGGCGGAGTGCAGGGAGAGTGCTCTGGTCATCTCTCCGTGTGCGTCGTGTGGTTCAGGTTAGACTCGATGGCGCTAGTTACAGGAAGCTTTGCGCTGTGTGCATCCCTGGGGATGCTGCAGGCCTAGTCCTACCATTTTGAGGGCTCTTTCTGTCAACTCAGCCCTTGACTGGGTCTGGGTTGTCTTATCTCTGCTCTGACTCCATCTTGGGCCTGGTCCCTAACTCCAGCCAATCTACCTGACTAAGCTGCCTACAGTACCATTAGGAAAAGAGATTTTACCTATGAATTCTGTATTTAAGTGACTTTTTCCCTCCAGTGTGTATGTTCCTGTTGGCTTTGCCAAACATTAGTTGGCTGAGCTGGATGTTGGTACACACCTGCAATCCAGCTACCTGGGAGGCCAAGGCAGCACAAGTTCAGTGGTAGCCTGGACCACTTAACAACACTTGTCTCAAAATGAGATTTTTGAATAAGGAGCTGAGGATGTAGATGAGCGGTAGAAAACTTGCCTATCGTGTGTAAGGCCCTGGGGTCCACTCTCCATAGCAAAACCTGGGGACAAAGAAAGTCATCAGTTGGCTATAAATCAGTGGTTTTCTGTTCTGTTCATTAGTCTGTGTCTGTTTTTCTGTCAGCATTGAGCTATTTTGAAAAGGATAGTTATGTAGAATGTTTTGAAGTCAGGTGTTGTAGTGCCTCTAGCTTTGTTCTCTTTGCTCAAGATTGTTTTGGGTATTTCAGGTCTTTTTGAGTTCTGTTCAGTTTTTTAGTGTTCCTTTCCATTTATGTAAAGAATGTCATTGATATTTTGAGAGGAATTGCCTTGAGTCTATGAATCACTTTGGGTAGTACAGACATTTTAATAGTATTTTTTTCTTGCTTACGAACATGACACTTTTCTATCTGAGGGGTAAGACAGGGCTGTCTTTATTTTATCAGTGTTTTTACAGTATTCATTGTAGAGATCTCTCATTTCCTAGGTTAAATTTATTCCTAGATGTTTTTAATTTTTTATAGCTCTTGTGAATGAGAGTGCGATCTTGATTTCCTTCTAAACAATTTCATTATGGAATATAAAAATGCTGCTGATTTTTGTAATTTGGTTTGTATCCTACAACATTACTGAATTTATCAGTTCTGACAGATCTTTGGTGGAATCCTTAGGTTTTTTCTATCCATAAAGTCATGTCTGCAAACGAGGATAATGTGACCTCCTTTCGTATTTAGCTGCCCTTTATTTCCTTCTCTGTCCTGATTTCTCTTGCTGAGACTTCCATGACCGTGTTGAATAGGAATGATAAAAGTGCACATCTCGTTTTCTTTCTCACCCTGGAGGAAAGGATTTGACTCGAGTACATGTTCCTTTTCTTTTTTGAATGAATCCGTGATGACTGCTGTGAAGTGTTTGTTTTCTGACTTCCACTTCTGGGTCCACTTGGGTTTTGGTGCCTGGCTCCCTTTTTGCTGGTGTCCTGGGGTTGCTCCTGGGCCTGCAGTCAGCTGCCAACAGGGTGCTTGTACAGCCATCCTTAACTGACAGGAGATTACTTTTAGACAAGTAAAATGAGTGAATGTAGAGATTTAGCCACACATTTGTTTTTCATCAGGCGGTTCCATGTTTAGAAGAATTGAAAACAACCTTAATGGGCCAGGGATAATTTATTAAAATAAACCAAATCCACATAATAGACTGGAATAGTATTCAGACATTAAAAATGATGGTGAAAAGGTACTTAGGACATGGTAGATGAAGAATTCAGGTAAAAATAGTTCCCTTTTTTTTTTTACTAAGTTAGGCAGGTATGTGCTAAAATAAAATTATTGGATAGCTGAGCCCAAAAATGTTAATAGCAGTTTTCTCAGGTATAAATATTATGGATGAATTTATTTTATTGTTTTCTGTACTCCTTTTTAAATGGTGCAAAGAATGTGTATTTAGCCCACTGGACTCAGATTATCCCCGTTTGTTTATTTATTTGGTACTGAGGACTGAGTCCAGGACCTTCTTACTGAGTTGTATCCTCAGCCCTTCTTTATTATTTTGAGCCAGAATCTTCCTAAGTTGTTAAATTGCTCAGGTTGTGCTCAAACTTGTTACTCTCCTGCCTCAACCTCCCGGAGTCCTGCAGTTACAGTCCCATGCCGCCACACCTGACCTAGATGATTCCAATTTTGTTAGCAACACCAAAGCATCATCATCAGGCACTAGTTGAACCAAAGTTGTCTTCCCCCATGAGGCCTGATGAGTGCATTGACTTTGGCCACCTTGGCAGCGCTGTGACACAGCCTGGTGGGTGCTGGCCTTGAGACCCACAGTGAACATCTGCATACCTGACTTGGTGGTCGGGGAACCTGAGGCTAGCACAGTTCTCAAGCCTATTATTTCTCCTGGGGTGCTTTACCCAGGGCGTTTGGGCCACCTCCGGAGCCTAGTGTCTTGGGCCGCCAGAAGGTGGATGACATGCTGATCTTTTTTTGTGACTGTGGGCAACTTTCAGCATTGCCATCCTGGCCATCAGAGCCTTCAGCTTTGTCCTGGGTATCGAGAGGGGTAGACGCTCCCTTATCCTCTGGTTTTATCTTGGTTCGAAAAACAAGGCTGTAAATAGTTACCTCAGATGGTAATATTATAAATGATTTTTATTTTATCATTTTCTGTGCCTTTTAAAATAGTGACTATATGTGTCACATTTGTAGCAAGAAAAATGCTTCTAGCTGTTTTTCAGAAATCTAACCTATGCATGTTACTAATTTATTTTCTCCTCACAGTCTTTGTCCATGTTCGTCTTAGATATATTAAAACAGTACCAGTAATCTTAATAAATGCTATAAAATCATTTTGAATCCAAAGAAAGATCACAATTTCAATAATTATTACAAAAGAGAATCACCTTCAGATAAGTTAAACAGTGCATATAGAAATGTGCAGCTGGGCGTGATGGCACTTGCTTGTCGTCCCAGCACTTGGGAGGCTGAGGCTGGAGCATCACCTGGAGTTTGAGGCCAGCCTGGGCTGCATAGCAAGACCCTGTCTCAAACCCACCTCCCAGCGTGCATAGTGCACTGTTGTCATACCTTTGGAAAAGTGCTTCCTTCCTATATTACAGTGTTGGGAGGCAGTAGAGCATAAGTAGGATAATCGGGGAGAGAATCGAAACATGCATGCAAGCACATAATGGGAGGGAAAAGGCCAAGGGCAGAATATTCGGTCTGCGAGGTTAGGTGGAACCAACCAGAATCATAGACCTGTGCTGTAGAGCTCACTGTTCAGTATGGTAGCCTCCAGCCCCCATGGCCCTTGGACCCCGGAAGCAGGACTGGCCCGGAGTGAGAAATGCCAGTGTGTGGCCCACGTGGGCTTGGGTAGGTTGGTAGGACTCACACTTCTTGGCAGCAGTCCTCTGCCACAGAGCTACAACCCAGCCTTTTGTTTTGTTTTGTTTTGTTTTGTTGTTCCTAGATAGAGTCTTTAGTTTTCTGGCTTTAGCTGGGATTACAGGCATGTACCACTGTGCTTGTACACAGTGGGTTTTGAAGTAATGGTAGAAAAAGTGAAATATCTCAGTAATTTTAAAATACTGAATACATATTAAAATAGCATACAGTATCTTTTTAAATTAATTTTATTCACAGATGCTTGTCCCTGAATGATGGGGTTATATTCCAGTAAATCCATCTTAAATTGAAAATATTATTAGAAAAAGCCTTTAATACACCTGACCTACAAACCTCATAGCTTAGCCCATCCTGCTTTAAACATGCTCCGAATGCTCTCGTTGACCCACAGTTGGATGAAGTAATCTAATCCGAGCCCATAAAACATAAAAAATTAATCGAGCATTGTGACATAAAATAGTAAGTGTTGGCTGTCTTGTGTGTCCAGCGGATGGCGGCGGCGCAGTGGAGAGCCAGGTGTGGGCTGTCTCCCTGTCACGGGCCGACTCCTGGCTCCTGCTGCTGCTCGGCCCTGTGAGCCTTGTTGACCGACCGCCTCTCACAGCCCAGACAAGCTCAGAACGCCCATTTCGAAGTTCCTTCTCCACTGAACGTGCATGCGCTCGCTTCACAGTAAAGTGCAAACTGCGAAGTCGGGACCCTGTGTGTTTCCAGATAGTTTTTCATACATTGGAAACATTTAGATCGTGGTATTAGGTAAGGAATGGTAGACCCCCATGGATGAGCAGGTATTCCTACCCGGCTCCCTGAGGTAAATACTGCATCTTTTCTTTGATGAACCAGGAAGTAAAAAGCTTTCCTCCATGGCTAATGCACTTCTGCTCAATTTTAGCAGATACAACATTTCTGCTATTTTTAGTCATGGTGATTATTTCTGTTTTCAGATCATGTAGCATGGATGAGCCAAATCAGTAATTAAATAGGTAGATATTTAAATGGAGTTTTACTTGGATCATTGAAAAATTTTACCAGGGTAGTTTTCTGAAACTACCTGGAAAGTAAGCAAATGCATCTTTTTATATACTGTATTTAAATAGGAGAGAGGAGACTATTTCACATATTTTTGTCATGTTAATTAATGAAAGATTGCTAAAACACTCATGCCATTTAAGTAATTTGTTTCAGATAAACTGTTTATACAAAATGCCTGTAAGAAAAGTAAATTGTAAACCTAGTAATATAATGTTATTCAAATTTTGGTTTTCTTTATAGTTCTTGGAATTTTAGAAGTGTGGGTGTTAGTTTCCTTCATAGCTGGAGAGTAAATTATGTTTGCATTGTCTATAGACTGTGTATTACGTTGCTATGTGTGCGGAGCTGTGAGCTTATGGTCTCACAACATCAAGGTGAGGAGAGTTTTATCGGAAATAAGAATACCTCCTGGGTTTCCAGGAGGGATCTGGAGTGGGTAGCCACTGAGGCTTTATGTCCGGAGTATTGTACAGCAAAATCACAGTGTGGGTCTATCATCGGTTACAGGTCTAGCTGTTTAGCTGATACTGATCCGGTAGGGAAATAAGGCACATAGCAAGGGCACATGGTGAGCATCACCTTTTAGTTATCTGTGACTTCTAGGCATAGGAAGAACAAAAGTCTTCCTGGAAAGGGATAAGCATGGGGCCCAGCATCTGTTGCCTGGCTCAGCTCTGTAGCAGGCGTTGGTAATGGCAGTGTAACCTCGAGCCGCAGCTTCTCTTTGGGCGACTGTGGGCCTGACTCTCACGTCTCCTCAGATTCAGCCCCAGCACAATCTTGGTGTGGCATCTTTGGCACTGATTCCTCGAGAGCCCCTCACTCTCTGTCTATTAAGTTCTGTCTAACTTCCCTACCTCTGATAACATGACCCAAAATGAAGATTTTACTACATTATTTAGTAGAAATTGAAAGCAACCAAGAAGTAAAAGCATTATTGTTGCCTCTTTTATAAGCAAATATTTTATACATAGTTATGACAAAGAAAAGTTATACTTCCTTTTTATATAGTATGGATTTTTTATTGTTATTCTTTCATTTAAGATATGGCATAATTATTTTCTTCCACTTAATAGGAAAGCTAGATCCAAGAGTAATTCAGGCTTCCCCAAAACACAACAGAAAGTGTTAGAGCTAAGGCTAGAATTCCACTGTACGGGTAGTGGGCCGCTTGCTTGACGAAACAAAGCTGGGTTTCTTTGTAGGGACGACAGCAGATGAGTGTTGAGAGCACGGACCTGCCTGGTGCTTGGGTGTTTGGTCAGACCGCAGCCCTGTTACTTGCTCAGTGTGTGACCGTATTAAACAGTTACCTTCCCTGTCTTATTGCATTATTTTAAAGGGTAGGTAAAACTGCCTACTTCAAAGAACTGAATGAGTTCAGTGTGTGTGACGATTTAAAACAGTGAATGGCATATGATGTAATATGCCTATTATTTATAATAAAATTCATAGCAGGGTTGATGTTAATTTTACTGGTACCAATATGGTCAACAATACAAGTCATTAGAATAACAAATGCATGTATAGTTTTATAATCTTAGTGGAAGAATCTACTTGGTATGATTCAAAGATTTATCAAGCATAAAGTAAGATTTTACTACATAGCAGTTAAGAAACTATGTCAAAAGATACCACAGAGGGCTGGGAGTTTGGTTCAATGGCTTAAGCACCTGTCTAGCAGGTGCGAAGTTGTGAGTTTGATCCCCGGTGCCGCAAAAAAAAAAAAAAGATACCACAGAGTCTAATGATAAACAATGACTGGAGGAAAAATTTGTAGCCTACATCATAAGACTAATCATGCTTTCTAAGAACACCTCACCATTAAAGGAACCACAGCCCTCTAGAAAAAGGGAAAGACACCCAGATAACTAATATCTAAACAGAGGGTCTCAGAGTTAATTACTGCAAACTGAAGTGGCCCCCACTTTTCATTGGACAAAGATTGAAATATTCACATTGGGGAAGATGAGACATTCTTAAGCATTATTGACAAAAGGGGTACATTGGTAGACCCTTTAAAGAGAGATCTTTGGCAGTAGTCAGTTTTTCAAGTCAAACCGTTTGAATTTCCAGTTTTACTTGTAAGTAGTTTATCTTACAGATTGATTACAGAAGTTGACTTCATAAATTTAAATAAATTCACCCTTTTAAATTTTCATCAAATAAGATTTGGTAAATAATGTTCTCTCTAAAATAAATCCTATAGGATTTTTTTTAAAAGCATAATAAAGACACATAATGCTAACACAGAAGGATATCTGAGATATATTAAGTAAAAAAGCAAGTTGTAGAACTTTATTGGAATGTTACTTGTTTAAAATGTAAATTTATGCTTACTTGTGCATACCTGTATACATAAGTCTAAAAAGAATACACAAGAAACTGTTAACTGTAGCTGTATCTGGGAAGTAGAATGTCAGCTACCAGAGAGAGGAGGGTATTTTTATTTCGTACTTTACATTCTTCATTGTCTGAATTCTTTTTTTTTTACAATGGATATATTGTTGCTGTGTGTGTGTGTGTGTGCCTGTCTGTCTGTCTGTCTGTCTGTGTGTCTGTATGCTGGGGCAAGAACCCAAGCACTCCTACATGCTAAGCAGGTACTGTACTACTGAGTTATAACCGTATACCCCAAGCCTGTTCTTTTATACTGGGGGGCAGGGGGCTACAGAAAGCTAGACTTCCTTTTGTACTGGTTATATTACTTGTCCGTTGCTGCATAACCTAATATCCTAAAACTTAGTGACTTGAAACAGCAGACACTGTACTTGTGGTTTAGCGTCTGAGAGCCACTAACCTGGGAGCAGCCTAGCTGGGTACTTAGGATCAGAGCCTCTCATGAGACTGCAGTGGAGCTGTTCACAGGGCGGCTGTTGTCTGTTGCACTTGAAGATTGCACTGTGAGCTCACGCGTGTGGTTGCAGACAGGTCCCCATTTCTCTTTGGCCTCCGTGAGCTCTGTTCCCACCATAGGGCCTTCCCCACAGCTCTCTTCACAGCTCAGCAGCTTTGTCCTCAAGACTGAGGAACGTGAGAGAAAGATCACCAGCACCTGGGCCTGGGCAGATCTTGGAAGTGCTGTTATCATACAGGGAGGTCGTGGTACATTGTGACCAAAGACCACACAAGGGTGTGTGTGCAAAGCAGGGGTGAAAGCCAGTGCCACAGTGGTCTGTGAGAGTGTGTATTTCTTGTGTTACTTTGCAGTTATGGAGAGGAAAATCAATTGGCTTCATGTTTAGGTGTGAGCCATTTTTTTGTCCATCCCATAATGATGATTGACTTTTTTTTTTTTCAGGTCCAGCACAGAGTCAGATGCAGGTTCCATCTGGGCATGGACTGCATCATCAAAACTACATTGCTCCCTCGGGACATTACTCTGCAGGACCTGGGAAGTTGGCCGCGTCGCTGCCGGATGGCCAGTGCAATGACTACTACTCTGGTCTCTATACACTACCGGCGCAGAAGGGGGCGCCCCTGAGCGCAGTGAGCCACGTCGGAGTGCAGCAGGTGTACTGCGGGGGGCCACCCGCGCCCCCTCAGCTTGGTACTCCGCCCGGACCGGTCCCGGGGGCCACCGCAGCAGCATCCCACATGCACACGAGTGCCTCCCAGCCATATCCCTCATTCGCGAATTATTACAGTAGTCCGGCTGTCTACACTGCCAGCTCCTCTGCCACCTCTCAGGGATTTCCTGCTACTTGTCATTACGCAGTGTCAACAGTTTCTAACACTATGCACCCCAGCGTTTCCTATTCTTCTCTGCCTCTTGGTGACCCCTACACACAAGTGTTTACCTCACAGAGTGCTGCGGCAGCCAGGCCAGGCAGAGAGGGTTCATTTCCTGGTCAGAACGCAGCTCCAAGCCATCCGTCAGCACTCGCTCCTCCTCCATCGCAGCAGCACCTCCAGCAGCAGAGTCTTTCAGGATACAGTGCTCTGTCGTGGTCAGCGCCAGGCCTGCCGCCTGCCCAGGACAAACTCACCCGAAACCACGCGGGACCCTCGGCCTCAGCCAACAGCAGCCCTGCAAATCCTGGTAGGTGAATTGAAATGCTCACCAGCACGTGGATCAGAATCAGTGCCATGCAGGCTGCTGTTCGTGTAGAGATTACAGACAGTGAAGCCCAGTAGGAACACTGGGCATTAACTCGCCACTGCGGCGCGTTTGCTTTGTTTGTTGTGATATTTTGAAGACTCCCCTTGAACCCTTCCCTCACCATACGCAGTTAGCTGCAAACCATCTGCCTTGGTTAGCCTGGTTCCTTGCCATGGTTGGGCTCTTGGTGCTTGTCGATGTGTCCCGTGCCTCTCCAGTAGGTGTCTTTAATGCGGTTAAGGTACAGGGCACCTTGGGGATTTGCCTTGCTGGCCACTTTTCTATACGAGTTCAGAATGGATAGGTGCTTTTCTATCCCGAGCCCCACCCCTCCCCACCCCAGAAAAGACGAAGAGCTGCAACATTCCACTGGCTTCCCTAAGTGGGCCTCTGTGGAGACTTTCACAGGAGGTACATTTTCTACCCATAAGAACTGTCTTCTCATTCTAAGTTAGTAAATTAGGATGAAGAATAAGGACGGGAAAGTGAGATGCATGGAGAGTGCTCTGGTAATTACTCTTCCTGACCTTCTAAAACCAAGATGTAGTTAGGTATGCTTTACAAATTACATGTGTAAGATACAGTAGTACATTGGTTCACAAGCTTAATTCTTTCCACAATTCTGATTGCAAACTGAAACAGACTCCTATTATCCTTGGAAGGCTGAGGCAGGAGGATTGCCTCCAAGGCCAGCCTGAACTACGCAGCAAGACCTTGTTTTTTGGGGGAAAAATTATGTTTCCATGGGATTGTCTATTTAATTCAGCTTGCAGGCTTGAATTTAACATAGTGTATCCTTGAACTGAATGAAGATGCATGCATAGTGTGGTAGGTATAAAATCGAGAGTGTTCTGGATGATATCCTTAGGCTGTTTCCTGGTGCGCAGGTAGGCATACATCAAGCCATGTGTTGTGAAGGGATAGCCTTCCCTAGACCTTTAGATTATTTTAAATAAGAGCTTTAAGCTGAGCATGGCACACCTGTAATCCCAGCAGTCTGGGAGGCTGAGGCAGAAGAATCACAAGTTTGAACCCAGTCTGGGCAGTTTAGAGACTTGGTAAGACCCTGTGTCAAGAAATTAAAGGGGTTAGGGCTAGCAGTATAGCTCACTGCAGAGGCCCTAGGTTCAATTTCCCGTATCACTGAAAACAAAACAAAACAAACCCCAGAAAATAGCAAGTTTATGAGTTCATACTCAGTATGAAATAAAAGAACTTGTGACCTCATTTGCCTCTTTAGGAAAGCATGTTAATGTTTATAATTCAGCACCAGAACTTCCAATTATTTTATTAAAGTGTTTACTCCAAATATGTACATGTTGGGTGCTATTTTAATGTTACCTTAGGCTACTGTTCAAAAGGTATCATTTCATTAAACCATTTTAAAATTACAAACTGTCCCTGTAGGTGAATCTCTAGTAAAATTAAGTAATGCAATATGCAGGTATAGTCAGTGGGTCAGTACAGAGACTCTTTGCTTGAGTGTGTGACTTTGAGATGTAAAGACAATCATTTTTGATAGCTAAATGAACACTGAAACTGTAGATTTATTTAAACTCATTTTCTTAATTTATTTTTATTAGTTTGTTTTGAAAAGTTATGATTTTTAAAGTTAAGGTAAATCTTCATACCATGATGAGAGTTTTTAACAAAAAAAATATTTTGAGAAAATAGTGTTTTGACTATTTACTTGCTTGAATAGGTATCACATGTTGATAATATATTATAAAATAGTGTCTAGTTAGTACAGTTTGTGTGCAATTTTATACAAGAAGCATTTAAAAAGCTACAGTACTTAATGTAAAATAATGAACACTAATACAATGTTCATGTAAAAATTCATCATGTGCATGACTCTGAGACACAGTCACTTATCACTTCACGGTGTGTCTGTTCTCTCTGTGTCTGAGAAAAGTGAGATAAATCCTCTGTAGGAGATGATTTTTTTTCTTTTTCTGTCTTCTTGAGACAGAGTCTCACTATGTGGTTCAGGCAGGCCTTGGGCTCACCTTGTAGCCCAGGCTGGTATTGAACTCGCAGGAGTCCTTCCTCAGCCTCTGGAGTGCTGGGATTACAGGAGTGTGGCAAGGGACATGACTTTTTAATAAAAGAATATAAGTTAGAAGTGCATTAGATAGCTATATTGGACAAATGGTCAGGAAAGGCACACATAGGATAGTACAAGAGATTGTTTTCAGCTTTGGAAACTTGGCGAGATTGCAGAGTTGTGAAACGGGAGTAACGTAACTTTGCTCCCTTATACCCCTGCTCCTTTGGTTTTGAGAGCTCCTCTTGAACCTCACTGTCTTACAGAGTCATGCCCAGCACAGGTGCTCCTCCCCTGGGCATGGGAGAGAAGAACCCCCTCTGCACGTGCGCCTCCTGCAGATTTGGTGTTGCATTATCCCTTCTTTAGGGTGTCAGTTCTCAGACTGAGCCACTGTGGCACGGGGGAGGTGGGTAAGAGAAATCTGTAAAGGAGAAGCATACGCTTGGTCCGGCGGTAGCTGCTGTAAGTCTGTGAGCGAGGTGTTGGCACTGCGAGACTTGGGTTTCAGAGCTGTGTAGGTCAGCCGTGTGGTGCAGACCTGGAGCAGTCAGAGCTGCTAGGAGGAACTGCTGGAATCAGGTCATGTGTGATGACGGGGGCTGGGAGTTTTAGACAGGTGACAGAGATGACTCCGAAGATCCATCGATCTTACAGCGCATGAAGGAAAAGGAAAGATAAAAGACTTCAGATTTCCAAGTTGAACCATTCGAATGAGTGATTGTACTATTAACTGAGAATTTATGGGATCTCTTCTAGTAAAGTCTGTCCACAATTACTTAAGATAGAGTTTATTTTTATCTCATTGACATAGGAGTTTTCTTTTGAGAGGCTGTCCGGCTATCCAGTCCTCACATTCTGTATGAGGAAGTGAGTTTGACAGAGCTGCTGAGAGTTAACCAAAAAACTGCCTAAATTATCAAAAAAAAAAAAAAAAAAAAAGATAAAAGATTTATTCTGTGTCAAGATTGCTGCTACTTTATGTTCCGGGAACTGCTCAGCAATTCATTTTGTGTAGTGCCAGTCACAGGCGGGTTTCTCCTGCAGATTCCCTCCCAAAGGCGAAACTTTGCTCTGATGAGCATGCTTCTCCAAGTTTCCTGGGCTGTGCTCAAATCTGGGGCCCTCTTGCCTCAGCTTCCCAGAGTGCGGGGATTATATATAGCTGTGTGTCACCAGGCTTGACCAAAACTTGATTCTTACCTTTACAGAATTTGTAGTCTTATAAACAAATGTGAAATCGCTCTTACTTAAAGGATCATGAACATGGCTTTTGTTGCTTGGAAAGATGGCTTCAAGCACGTTTGACCTGTTAGCCCTGAAATTTAGGAAAGACTTCCCTGAGGGAGGAGTTTTTGTTTTTTGTTGCTTTTGTTTTGTTTTGTTTTAGCTGCAGTGTGAAGGGTGAAATCTCCATGTGTAAAATAAATTGTGGTTTGATCCCCAGTAGCCAAAAAAAATAAAAATAAAAAAAAAATTGTGAGTGAAATAAATATTTAAATGTAGAAGGTCAAAACCTTAAAATACTTTAGAGAAAATATTGGAGATTTCCTCCAGAGCCTTTAGTAGCGAAGGATTTCTTAAAGAGGGTACCTACATGCTAGCCATGAAGGATAAGGATAGTACTCTTCACTTTCTAATCAAAAACGTTCCATCTCTGAAAATATAATGACAGAAAAGAAAAGAAAGAAAAAGAAAATATAAAGACAATAAAAAGACAGGCTGTAAACTGGGAGAAAAAATAATTTGTAGTATAAACAAGTAACATGCACTAATTAAAACCAACAACCAAGACAAGAATAACAACTGGCGTAGAAGATGAAATGAAAATGCATTCAACCTAACTAATAATCAAAAAGCAGTTAAACTAAATGGGATCTGTTTTTCTACTTAGCATAAGGTTTGTGAAAATTAAGAGTCTGATAGTTCTAAAGGATATGAAGGTGTGAAGTAACAGGAAACACTTGATGATACTGTTGCTAAGAGGATATATGGGTCAGTAAGTCATGCAGGTGAGACATTAATGAGTGGAAGACGACCGCACCCTAACATGTAGCTGTCCCGCTTCTGTATACAAGCTCCATGGACATCTTCTCAAGCCCTGTGCATGGGTTACCCAGGGTCTTATGAAAATGCAACACCAAGTTTGTGTCAGGCATTGCTAGTCCGCGGCTGCAACCTGAGTAGGAGGACCCTAGAACACCACTTCCTGTCTCCGATGTACCGCGCCTGTGGGAGATGTAGCCTTTGTCTGGGATGCTGGCCACGGAGGCCCAAACCCCTCACTGCTTGCAGGCCGCCCTGCTGCAGGGCTGAAGGGTTGCGGTTCCTCACCACTGCCTCCACCTGCTGAGGCTGGGCACACACTGACACATTGCCCTAGGAAACCTGGGGATCCGCACCAAGGACTTGTTCACAAGTGTTCACAGCTACACTGTGCAAGCGTAACTCTTAGAAATACTCTTAAAAGCTCACTTGTGGTAGAATGGATAAATTACTTTTCACAGCAGACTTCTGAAGAGCAGTGAAGATGGTGAAGATGCCATTGAATCCCAGAAACAGTGTAGGGAGTTGTGGAAGAGAACATGCAGTGTGCTATGGTTATAGAGGAAAACTCAGCGCAAACAGGCTGCAGGGTCACCTGTCTGTGTGGTGAACTCCGCAGAGAGCCCAGGAACAGTAACCATGCTTCGGGGTAGGGCAGGGCCAGGCAGGGCAGGGTAGGGCAGGCCTTCCCTCGGGAGCATTTCTGCAGCACTGAGGGCCTCCTTGTCAGAGGGGAATGCAGGCTCATGAGTGTTCCTTATCTCTGCTTTAATATACATGTATGTCTAGGTATACCGACAGGTACATATACTTGATCTTAGATGATTATGTCTAAATTTACCTGCATACTTCTAAACATTTTCATTTGCTTTGTGTTATGATGATGATAGAATGCAGTGTCTTAGTCTTGTTAGGCAAACATTTTACCATGAGTGACATCCCCAGCCCACGTTAAATATTTCTGTGTGTTTACAGTTGTAAGGATGTCATTCATATACAACTGGTTTAAAACTACAGCAGTGTATTCTTTTGCATGGTTCTGTGGGTTTGTCGGGCAGTTTCTCTGCTGGTTATCTGGGGCCCATTTGTGTGACTTCGTTGAGCTGGAGGTCTTCACCAGGCTTGAAGACCCTGGAACGCTCCCAACAGGCCTAGCAGTTGACATATGCTCTTCCCAGGTACCTGTGTTTTTCTCCCTAGACTGAATCTGCTTCTGCAGTCTTTTGGGAGTGGGAAGGCATCAGCTGCAAAGTCTCTTGAAACCCGGGGTCTGAGACCTGCATGCTTTTTACTTGTACCACAGCTTGTTCCTCAAAGCCAGCCACAGGATTATTTCTAATTCAAAGGGTGGGAAAATAGAATCCACCTTGTTGAAAGGAACAGCAGAATATTGTGGTATTTTCAGTCTCCCACAATGACAGTCTGCTTGTTCAGACTGATGACGCCGGCAGCATGTTTAGGTTCTCTTTCCTCATTTCTCTTATTTCATTTGTACTCTAGGACACACAGTATAACATATTTTGTTCTGTCCCCATATGCCTACGTTTGTTCCAGTCTTAGACCTATTTGTTTATATGTATGCACGTGTACATCCTTATATGTACGTACATTTATGTGTCTGTACATGTATTTAGTCAGCATACTGTCACTGCTTTCCACTACTCTTGCCATAAGTTTCCAGTTATCCTTTGGTTGGGTGGTCTAGAAGATTATCCTGTAGGTCAGTGTTTTTCAGCTGGGGGAAGTTCCACCCCCACAATAGACCTTTAGTAATTTGAACTGTCACAAAGTCTGCTATGAATTGTGTGTACTTTGTTCCAGAAGTCTAGCCTACTGTGCTGAGGCCTTTATTTATCGGGGACCCAGCCTAGATCCCCAATCTCCCAAACGAGTGCATGGCGAAGGCTTAAATAAATGAGACAAGTGGTATGATTTTAGGGCTTCAGGAGGATCAAAGCCCCTGCAGAGTTCTTGACTCTGCAGCTGTCGTGAGGGCTAAGACAAAGACCTCTCTCTGTTGCCCGTATTTATTATCAAAGCAGACAGAGAGGGGATACTGAGGAAAGCGCGGGAAATGAGCAGGACCTTGGGAGTCACTTGAAAGACTTCTCTAAGTAGTAAATTGTGCCAATTAAGAAGAACTGTCTTATCTCCATGGTGGCATTTATGGTGGGAAAGAGACACTGCAGATATGTGATGGTTGCAGCTGCAGTCTCTATCTATTTACTTGAGTCTGAGCCAGGCGTCTTCGGCGGTGACCTTATCTTGCCTTTTGAGGTATCTCTGGCCTCATTGGCCACTACAGGCCTCGGCCAGGACCAGTGATTTATTAGAGGTTCACTTACTATAAATCAGCTCCCATCGCCAGGCAAGAAGGGGCCTAGGCCTTGGACAGGCTCACAGATAAACAGAGAGCCAATTAGTTAATTTTAAACCCTGCTCAAAGCCCCTTCACAGTGGTCTCCAACATTTGTTTAGTTACGTGTGAAACAGGGCATCCAGTAGTAGGGGTTGGCAATGCAGAATGAGGTCAGAGCTGACACTGGATGCATTCGTGGACCCCAGGACCACGTTACTGCAGTCAGGTAACCTCTGGTCATCTTATCGGAGATGCTGTTTCATGGTACGGTAATTAACAGTGTTGCTCATCAGTATGCCTGAGTTGTTTGGGGTTCATTTGGCCTAAGAAGGTAAGACGCTGTGACATACTTTAGAAAAATTACCACGAAAAACTATTAAAACAGTTGGTCAGTAGTTTTTTTGAAAGTCATGTCTTTGGACCACTTTCTCCTACATACAGGTAAATATGCTATACAATGTCAAATGAACTGTATTTTGTTAGTGAGTCTTTTAATATGTTTCAAGCGCATTGCTATGCATAAAGTAGTTTCTTGTCTTCAGTTGCAGATTCTCTAGCCGGCCCTGGCATGCAGAATGCCCCACCACTCAGGTCCAGCCCGGTGGTGTCCACTGCTTTGCCGGCAGCCCTGTCAACAAGAGTCCCACCTGTTGGAAAGCACCCCGGGGAGCTGGTGGCCTTGGGTGCTCAGCTGCAGGAGCTGCCGCCACAGAAAGGTACTCAGATGTCCTCTCTCTTCTGTGCGCCACACACAGCCCAGTCACTGGTTTTACAAGGTCAAACCATATAAGCATAATTCATGGAAAACAAAAATGATGTATAAAATCAACCCAAACATGAGTGTTTTCTGCATATTAACTTTCAATTTTTGTTAACTATAAATTTTATGTGATTGCAACTATAATTTACATAGGTTTGCACTTTGCTTTTACATTTATTAAATTATACGCAGTTCTTCATATATAGTGTCATGTTTTCAGCCACTTTCATAACTAGTAATCCATTGTGTTACTGCTTTATGATTTACTCGTCCATCCCTGTATCATGGTACATGTATTTCCTTTTTAAAGATCACTAAATTTTTGGGGGGGGCGGGATCAAGCAATCAGGATTTTCCTATTTAGTGAATCTCCATGTCCTATTTGATATTTCTGTGCTTGTCATTGTTAATAAAAGTATCCTTTGACACAGTTTTGGGAGTAAGGGAAGGTGAAAATGAAATTGTGGCCCCACCTTTGGATCCTTGATTAATTTGTTTAATATTCTTAAATAAGTCATAAAATGTATTATTTTGATCCTTTTCCCTATTTTTTTTCTTTTTCTTTTTTCAAAAGATTTGTTTGTTGCTTTCTGTTTAGCTCAAACTCCAAAGTATTCATATTTCAGGTCCTGTATTTCTTCATTTGACCAGAGATAACTGAGCTGTTTTCAGGTATCTGTAGTTGATGTTCTCTGAGTAGTCATAGTAATATTTAAGGCCTGCACTCCCTGTGTACTGACAGTCTCCAGCCTAGAGCATGAAGGGCCTTCCAGTTAATTCTGAAGCTCAGAACAAGCAAAAGCATAAATTTTTAGACAGGCCTTGTAGTTTGTATCTGCTGAGTAGTTACGTGACCAGCAGGGGGCTTTCTATCAATTGATCAGAATATGCATTTAAATGTTCTTGGGGAGTTTTTTTGTTAAAAAAACAAAAAACAAAAAACAACTGTAGCACTAACTCATGTTCATTGAATCTCAGAGCTTTTAAAGTATTTGCCACCCTAGTGAGGTAGATTGGTAAAAATGTTTTGTTTATCATGAGTAAGAAAAACTTAAGGGTAAGTTGGAACCCTAACTAAATGAATGGTATCTTTTCATACTTTTCTTCCATAGTGATGGTTGTATTTCTTACATAGCCAGCATCCTTTGACCCTTTACTTTGCTCCTGGTAAATTCTTTCTTCCTATTGTTTTCTTTATGATCGTCTTGCTTTATATACCATTCCACCACTGTAGATATCATTTTGAGACACTCTTTGCCAATAGTAACAATTATTTCTTCCCTTTTTTACTAGTAGATTTTGAAGTGAGAAGCTACTGTTCATGGAGCACTTAGTATGTTCCACTAATCCCCATATTAATTTAATGACAGGTATTATCCCTGATTTATAGATGAAAAAGTTAGATTCACAGAGATTAGGAATCCCAAGACTATAGATTATACTACCAGAGCAAAAAATTTCTGAGTCAAACCTGTCTTGTTTTCTTCCTATAAGACTGATTTGTTGTTGAGTCTTGAAAAACCCAGGATTTAATTAAGATAAGCTGCTTAAGTAACAGAAAATACTTAAAATGTGAGTTGTAGTTTTTGTGGTTCCTTTTTAAGTAAGAGCTTGCCCTCTTAATGATCTCTTTGCTTTGGCTGAATCTGGGGACAGAGGCAGGCTGACTATGTCAGTTCTGGCTACCAGGACTGGTTGTGCAAGTGGCGTCCCTCGCCTGTGTGAGGGCTTCCCCATGCGAAGCTGCACCCTCAGGCATATGTAGGGTGAGTGTACTCTGTCCCCGCGTCCTCGGGTTCTGTGTGTCCGGATTTAATCAACGAGAGTGAAAAACGTTCAAGGGGAAATGTGTCTGTACTGAACATGTATGGACTTTTTCTTATGATTTATTTTTTAAAGCAGTATGCCATAGTGAGTATTCACATAGCATTGACTGCGTTAGGTGTCGCCTGTAGTGTAGAGGGGATTTAGAGTCCCAGGGGGCTGCATGGAGATGATGCGCAGTACTGCACACTATGCACAGTGGGCTCCAGTGTGCAGGGCTTCCTGGCCCAGATCCCCGGTAAGTACTAAACTACAGCTGCGCTTGAGCAGATGAGTTGGCCAGGTTTGGGTCAGGCCTGGAACCCACAGTCGAGAGGATGAGCCTAAGATGTGTGGTGGCTTAGAAAGCCACTGTCTCAAAAAAAAAAAAAAAAAAAAAAAAAATCAAAGGACTGGGGATGTGATAGCTCAGTGGCCCTGGGTTCAATGCCCAATACCAAAAACAAAAGCCCAGAGTACTTTTTTATCTTCTGACTGCAAAGGCACCCTTACTAAAACTAACATTTTTGATCAAAGGGGTAAATTTCGTGAATTTCTTGAGACCCCCCCCCAAAAAAAAAGATTTGAAAAAAATAGCTGGGTGTGGTGGTACACACCCGCAATCTCAGTGCCCAGGAGGCTGATGCATGAGGGTCACCTCAAGTGTGAGGCAGCCTGGGAATATAGGCCCTGTCTCAAAAAAAGAACAAACTATGTAACGATGGGGATGTTTTCAGATGGACATCTAATATTTGTTATAAAATATTTAAAGGGTTAAAGTTAGGGAATATGTTGACTTTTTAAATAAAGTTGTTGAACTGGGTGTGGTGTGGTGTAATCCAAGCACTCGGGAGGCTGAGGCAGGAGAATTGCTGAGTTTGAGGCCAGCCTGGGCTACTTAGTGAGTTCAAGGCCAGCCTGAACTGCATCGCAAGACCCTGTCTCAAACCCATAAAATAAAAGAAAAAAAAGATGTTATATTAGTCATTTAAATATATGTAGAGGAACAATATCTACTGTCATCCTTTTTTGAAACAACTTTTAACATTTGGAAGTTTGCATTTTCCCCTTTTTTCCTTTAAGTCATATCTCTTCCCCTAAATGTAATGATGTATCATTGAACTAGTCGCTCTGTTCTGTACTTTTCTGCCACTACAATACATAATTAAAGTTTTAAAATTTTAGTGCCTATGATCATAAGCCTCTAAATATTATTATTTTTTTCTTTTGGTTTAAGGTACCATTAGAATTATTATATAGTTAGTCAGGACATCAATTTTGGCATTACTTGCACAGACAGGACATTTTTGTTAGAAAGAGATGTTTTGGTGAAATGAATGTCCCTCTTGTCCACCAGGGCTTTGTATTTGGTTACAAGATTAATTGTTAGAATAGAGTAGGGTGTGAATTAATTCTATTCCTACTTTCTGTTTTCTTTTCTTAATCTGTTTTTTGTTGGTGGTGGTGGTGGTGGTAGTGGTTTTTGTCTTTTTGAGACAGGGTCTTGCTCTACAACTCAGGCTGGCCTTGAGATCACTCTGTAGCCCCAGCTGATCATAAACTTGGCAGTGATCCTCCTGCCTCAGCCTCCCAAGTGCTGGGATTACAGGGTTGTGCCACCATGCCCACCTTAATAAATTACTTTTTTTTTTTGCTATCAGGAATCAAACTCAGGACCTTGCACTTGTCAAGGCAGGTGCTTGTGCCACTGAGCTATATCCCTGGCCCTCCATTTTCATATGTATGAGTAATTAATGAGAAACTTGTTCGCATAAAATAGACAAGAATGGTTTTGGAAGACTTATTAAAGTAATATGTTAAAAATTTTTTTTTTTTTTTTTTTTTTTTTTTGTGGTACTGGGGATTGAACTCACAACCTCTCACCTGCCAGGGCAGGCGCTTAAGCCACTGAGCCAAACTCCCAGCCCTGGTTTTTTGAGGCAGGGTCGCACTGTGTAGCTCAGGCCGGCCTTGCGCTCACGTTGTAGCCCAGGCCGGCCTCGAACTCACAACGCTCCTCCTACCTCAGCCTCCCGAGTGCTGGGATTAAAGGCGTGCGCCACCACGCCCAGCTCTAAAAAAAATTTTTAATCTAAGTTACATATCAGAAGTTACTGTTCGCTGCAGGTATTGCTTTGTTTTTTGTGTTACTACTTCCATGTCGCAGTGCGCAGTTGATAAATTTCTCTAACTTACCTTACTTGATCATCGTGCGACTTCCCAGCCCAGCTTCCTTTTATAAAAGAGTAGACACACGCTCAGAGAGGCCCTTGTCTCCCAGAGACTTGCAGACCTGCCAGTAGGGTGAGGCAGTGCTCAGTGTCTGCCACCAGCCCAGCGCTCCTTTCACCAGAGCAGGAGTTACTCGGAATGCTGTGAATTTCTTTACACCATTGTGGAGTAACACCTTACGGTATTCTTCCATTGTAATTTTTAAAAAATCAAGCTGTGATGTAGATCATTTATTTTATTGATACTATCTCCATATAACCTAATTAGCAAAGGCCATTCTCAAAACATATACTACACCAAGTACTAGTAGGTTCACCTGCTGGTAAATTTTTTTTTCTTGTTAAAAGAATAGAGAATGTATTAAATATTTTATGAAATAAAATGAGAATTATGTATTATTAATTTATATTGTAATTTACACTATTGTAACTTAATTTATAATATGACTTATATATGCTATATTACACATTTTTTATAGGTAAATAGGTTGTAAATGCTTTATTGTACATCTTTATTGACTGAAAGAAATCAAATAGGATTTATTTATAGTGCTTGAATTTGAACCCAGGGCTTTACAAATGCTAGTGCTCTACCACTGAGCTATACCCCACAGTCTATGAAGGATTTTTATCCTTATGTTTTATACAGTGTATCTTAAATAACTATAGTAGTTCTAGAAAACATTCCACTTTGTTTTTACAAGAATAATTAGCATAACTAAATACACTGGTCAGATTGATGGGAGTTATTTTTGTCTTCCCCTAATCGTTTGACCTAGAGATGGCTGTTAAGAATAACTGAAAGTAATTGTTTTTAGTTAAATATTAACAAAAACACTTAAAGTTTAGTGATGAAGGCCAGGCATGGTGGCACGTGCCTGTAATCCCAGCACTCAGGAGGCTGAAATAGGAGGATCGCCACAAGTTTGAGGCCAGCCTAAACTACATAGCCAGACTGTCTCAAAAAAAAAATTAAGTGATGATAATAGGTAACAGGTAGTGTTTAGTATAATGTCAGTACCACACATGTAATCATTTGAAGTATATTCACTTACTTAGTCAACAACCACTTGAATAGTTACTATCCTATCTTACAGATGATGTCAGTGAAAGTGGAGCGGTTACGAGTGCCCCAGGGCCGTACAGCTAGTGTGTGGTGTAGGAGTTGGTATCAAACCCAGAGTTCCATCTTCGTCCACATTCTCATGCTGCTGCTCTGTTCGTATTTCTCACTGTTTTTGCATCATTCTCACAGGACTCTGACCTGGCTGGGGTTTGTATAGAGGCAGAATTATTAATTAACAGATTTCTTGTTACTCCTGCCCTCTGCTTTTTATGTTTCTGAATTAAGTATTTTCCAGTGAGAGAACCAGTCCTCTTTCTGACATGTTTCACCTGTAACCGAAATGTATCTGTCAAGGTAGAAGAAAGTCTCTAGGTTTGGGGTTCCTTGATGAATCATGGAAAGAGGAAGGGAGGGAGACAAGAAGCAGGCAAGCAGGCTTTCTTTTTAGTGCCAAAGAGGTTTTTATGCCTCAGGACAGGGTGTCATGGTGAGACTCAGGTTCAGGGTCCTGTGTCTGCTTTGTGACAGGAGGTAAAGGCTGGTGCAGTACTGGCTGTGGATTAGGAAGCTACGTTTTAGGGAAGTGTATTTACGGAAATCGATTCCTTGAAAACCATTCTTTGGTGAGAACCGTTGAAAAGTGTTCTACTATATACAGCATTCTTAGTTTGAAGACCAGCTTAGGAAAGGTAAAAGCTACTGAAAGTCTGAACTCTTGAATTAAAGTTGAAAAAAAACACCTCCCTGCCGTAAGGGGTTTGCTCCCTTAGGATCCAGTTGCTTTGTCCCCAGAGCAGCCGTATCTAGGGAACAGTGTGGATGCGCAGTCCTGCGGGCTTGAGCTCGGGGCATCTCACCTTGCAGGCACTGCAGTGGCAGCTGTTGGAGGTCAGTGTCCTTTTGAGTCTCGTCCTCTGCACTGAACCAGAGCCTTGCTGTGTGAGGCCAGTGCTGTGCCACTAGTTACACCCTGACTCTTGCTAGTTCCAGAGTGTTGCCAGCGTTCTCTGTTCATTGTGTCAAATTCTGTGAAGTGAAAGTGTTTGAAGTGTTCATTTTATTTATTTATTTATTCGAGTTTTTGATACAAGGTATTGCTATACATTCCAGGCTGGCCTCATACTTAATGATCCTTCTGCTTTGGCCTCCCGAGTGCTGGAATTATAGATATGTGCCACCATGCCCAGCTCTGTGAAGCCTTTGGTTTTACTAGATTCATCCCTTAGAGGCCCTGGTTAAGACAGAGTGAATTTGGATGTAGATTTGCTCTCCCTTTGGGGATGGTACTAGATAGGTGTTCTGTGTCCATTCATGCAGCGAGTTCTGGGCTGGGCCCTGGGAGAGCTGTCGTCCCGCCACCTCGCAGATTTGGGTTTCTCAAGCTTAGGCTCTGGCTCTTGGCAAGACTGAGCAGAGGCACTTGTGGAAGCTCTCATAACCGTTTGTGTTTTCTAGAGTAGGTGACACAGCTGTCAGTGCTGATGGCCGTAACTCCCCATTTGATGTACCCTAAAGCATGGTTGTTGAACATAGAGTGATTATTATTCCGGATCTCTTAGTGTTCCTCTGGGGATGAACCAAAGTGTTATATTCTCAGCTTTTAACAGGCTTACCCAAGTGGGCACAAGTAAGCCAAGTTCTGAGCATAAAGCTACAGTTAGAGAATGGCTTCAGTCATGGCACTTTAATCACCAGTGTCTTTTTAAAAAGATTGTACTTGTTTTTAGGAGAGCAAAACTTGGATATGTTGGGTGATACTGTGTGAATGTAGCACATTGATAACCACAGTGTACAGCAGAATGGTATTCCAGTGAATGATGTCTCTGTCCGCAATAAGTTACGGGTCTCAGCCATTAAGTAGTTGCTATATAGGTATTTTTTATTATTATGTGACCATTTTATTTGCTCCCAGTAAACCATTGGATGCTTTTCTAATAATTGACATCTGTTTTCATTCAGCAAATCTGGATGAGAGGAAAATATTTGAGAAAGCACTTCAATTTTAAATAAGTTCTTAAACTGAAGAAGAGTTTCTTTGCCAGAAAACCTTTTACTATTCATCTGTTTAGTCATAAACTTTATATTTCACCTAAGGCCTAATACTAGTGAAATTTTCACTTTAGGCTTTTCTTAGAGGAACATGCCGCTCTGAGTTTGGAAGGTATCAAATTTATTTTTCGTAATGCCTGAACTTATTTTATATTGAGTGTTACTTTCTCAGATGAATTTGTGATTATAGCTGTTTTATCTACATTTTAAAATGTTTTCAGCAAAGCTAGTGTATTTCCCATGATGTTTTTTACATGGTAGTGGGAACATCCTCACTCATCTGGGGGCTTTTGGCTTTTTTTTTTTTTTTTTTTTTTTTTTTTTTTTTTTTTTTTTTTTTTTTTTTTTTTTTTTTTTTTTTTTTTTTTTTTTTTTTTTTTTTTTTTTTTTTTTTTTTTTTTTTTTTTTTTTTTTTTTTTTTTTTTTTTTTTTTTTTTTTTTTTTTTTTTTTTTTTTTTTTTTTTTTTTTTTTTTTTTTTTTTTTTTT
>RJWM01005835.1:20674-50629 GCA_004363535.1 Dasyprocta punctata | reverse complement strand
TTATACATGGTACAATTTTTTATGCTTAAAGCAGTTAGCTTATATTAAAGCTGCTTTTACTAAATAGCTTTGCAGAGATTTTCTAACAGTTCTAGTTTTTTTAAAAATAAATTTGCCAATATTAATATGCATGCTGGGTTGTTCTTTGGAATGTCAGAGTTCTTCTCACTTGTAATGCAATGTCAAAGTTTACTTCTCGTCTTTCCTGTTGGTTTGACTCTTGTGTTTGTGCTTTCCACTTTACAGGCATGCAGTATGGTGACTATGTTAATAATCAAGCTAGCTCCGCACCGACTCCCTTGTCATCAGCTTCCGATGATGAGGAAGAGGAGGAGGATGAGGAAGCAGGTCTGCTTTAGCTTTACACCAGTTTTTGATCTTTCTCCTACTCAAGTTTTCTTTTATTTCTGTAGTTTTAGCCTGTTTAAAAAAAGTATCTGAAGATTTTGCATGATGAATTTACTTGGTTTGGGTTATAGAAGGTTTGATCTCTTGAAATGAGAAATTGTTTTGTTTACCTTTTAGAAGCGATCAATACATCATTTTGTGATGGCAGATTGTTTTCTTCCTTCAAAAATGAATTTACTTCACCCATGTCACGTGCCAGGGAATAAGCCCTGACTGAAACTCTGGGCTGACGGCTGCTGTGGCCCCTGCTTCCAAGCAGTGTTTCTGCCTTGCCTGCTCCTTCATGCTGATCAGAAGGCGCCACGTGGATTTTGTAATAATGGTGGAGAACTAGGACAAAGTTCTGTGAGGTCTTCTTGGCTCTTTTCATGTACTTAGGAGGCTCAGAACTTTTAATTATTTTCTCACACATGACAGAGCAGTTCCTCTCATGTTAATTAAACACACTGTACATATGCTTATGAGTTGCAGCCGGGTTAACACCTTTTTCTGCTTTGATGGGTAGAACACTGCTTAAAATTATGCAGTTTATTCCTCCATTAACTCTGACAGTTTAAGACTGAACCAATAAAAGTTGATATTTCAAGTTTAGTAACTAAGATTCTCCTTGTATTTTTATTATTGATGGGAAGATTTGCTCTATAATCTGTTTAGTAAAGTTTGTATTTCCTGTGGATTTTAAAAATATTTCCATCTTAATGGTTTGAGGGGATAAAGTACAGGGTATCAGATAGTAATTTTTTTTTAATTTGGAAATCAGAAATTTTAAATAACTTTTTTATTAGCATAATCTCAAAAGATGCAGAAAGATTGAAAGACGCTCCTATATGTACCTTACACGATATGGCACTTCTGCCTCCTGTGCTTTACGGCTCTCTTCCCGTGTTCTTCCTGCATTGAGCAGTGATACAGTGACGCCTGGCACACAGCCCACGCCCAGTCGCAGCAGCTACCTCAGCTTGGCCTCTTACAGCTATTTTCATGGCACCAAATTCAGTTATGAAGTCTGTTTAGGCTCCTTCAATCTGGAATAATTCCTTAGTCTTCCTTTCCTCAGCTTCACATATTCAGAGAGCACAGTACAGTAAAATATTGTAAAACGTTCCTCAGTTTGAATCTACATGGTCTTCATGATTGGATTTGGATCACATGTGCTTGACAGGATGTCTAAAGGCATCTGTTCTCAGTGCTTCCTCTTGAAAGCACATGTTAGTTTCTCCCTGTATTTATGAGACTAATTTTAATCATTCAGTTTTGGCCATTCCTGCCAGGTTTCTGTAGTATAAAGTTACTATTTTTCCCCCATTAAAATTAATAAATAATTTATAAGAGTCTTTGAGACTGTCTTTTCTTTATCATACTGTTATTCATCATTACTCATTCATTGATGATTTTTACTCTCACGGTCCTGTATTGATGAGTTGGAGTTTCATAAGGAAGAGTCATTGATTAGCTTGCCCTCGATTTGGCCAGAGCTGACATCTTCAGGCTGGCTTTGTGTCTTTATAAAGTGTTACTTTAAGACCACAATAAGCATTCCAAACTCATCTTGGACTCCCTCTGTTCAGTATCGAAATGAGCTATTTCTCCAGCGAGTCCTGGTTCCTTTATTGGAGAAAGTTATTTCAGGGCCAGTATCTAAATGTAGTGTGTGCAAAACTTAGTTAAAATCTGAGAAAAGACAAATTTGATGAGTCAAAAAGTTCTTTTTTTGTTTGCTTTTCTCTTCTTCATTTGTAACACTGTTTGGGAATAGAAAGAGAGAAAAGAAAATGAAGAATATTCGTGAGCCTCTTGCTGCTGTGTGTCGTGTCCACCTGCTCTGTCTGATGAGTTTTAGCAGTAGCCCTGCAGAGTGGGTTTTATTAGAGAACTTGTACTAATGAGGAGTAACTCAGAGATGTTAGGTTCCCATTTTCCCTCTGAACTGCTAAGTGGTGGATATGGAGTTTGGCTGACGTCGTTTTCCTGCTTTTATACAAGTTAGGAGGACATTAGACATCAAATGATCTGAAAAATTGAGTAATATTAGCAAGTATAGCAGTTTTCATTGATCCATGTGGCTTGAATTTTAGAGAAAGCAACGAAGCCTTTCCTAAAAGGTTTAGTGTATCCTAGTACTTTCCCCACTTTAAGGATTGTGAATTGTTCTTTTGATCTACCCCTTCTTCCCCTTCTCCCTTCTTAGCTCCCTTCCTCAGATTTTTGCCCCCTCTTTTTTTCTCTTTTCCCTTTTCTTTTTCTGAACCAAGACACAGCCAGTAAAAAAATGAAGGAGAAAAATCTTCCCACGTGTGGTGTTTGCGCCTGTCCCGTTTGTTCTTGGCACTCTGGCGGCACAGAGGGGCCGAGGAGCTTGGAGCTAGGGTTTAGCGGTGGGGTCCTGTCAGAGCTAGACTGGCTCGCACGCTGAGAGCAGTGCAGCCTGAGCACCTCTCTAGTCTGAAAGCCTCAGATCCGAAAAACGTTCTCAGCACCAGCACCCTGTACCAAAAACAAGTGCACCTGAACCTCACGTGGCTCCCCATCAAACCCAGACACATGCAGGAGAGTTGATGATGTGACCGTTAGGCTGTGTAGAAGGTGTGTGTGAAACACTGGTGAACCTGGGCTTGAACTTGGGTCCCATCTCCAAGATAGCTCATGTGTGTGTGAATATTTAAAAAACAAAAATTCAATCTGAAATGCTCCTGGTTCCAACCATTTTGGATAAGGAATACTTAGCCTGTTTTGGCTGTTCTCATGGTTCCAGGGTTGGTACAGGAGCATAGCTTCCAGATGGGTATGGCAGGGACACAGATACCATGTGTGATCACAGTACTGGCTGAGAAGTAGAGTAATTCAGGGTGGACACCAGTGCCATGTCACAGGAAAGGAAGTGATTTTGCCTGGGCACGTGGGAAAGGGTCCACGAGGCCTTTGAATTTGAAGGATGAGTAGGAATAGGCCACGTGGAGAAGGAAAATTGGGCGGACAGCCCACTGTGTGCCATACATGAACACAAGTCACACAGCAATGGCGACCGTTGTGGAACTTTCAGTGATAACAAGAAGCCGCCTGCAGCACGCGTGCCATCGGTTGGTATCAGGTGTGGCTGCACTGAGGCAGAGGGAGAGCAGTGGAGGCAGTGTAAGGAGAGCAGATGAAAGGCAAGTGTAAGCGACAGTGTGAGTCCTGTTGGGAGGGTGTGAGGGCGTTTGCACCTTCTTCTGGGATGATGAGGGCTTGAAGGTGCTCCGAAGCATTTCACAATGTGAATGTAGACACTTCCTAGTGTATCCCATGTGTGCCTGTGTGTGCGTGTTTCAGTGCAGTCCTGGTTGGTGGGGGTAGTGGTGGCATGAGCTAACTGAATGTAGAGTATATTGATCTAAGCAGTAAGCTTTAGCAAACGCTAGCCCTGTTTACTTAGTCTAGCTTAGTGGTGTATCTGAGTTCTTAACTGCTGCTTTTTTTTTTTTTTTTTTTTTTTTTTTTTTTTGGACAGGTCCAGAATAGAGCTTTGTACTTAGTCTTTTCTTCTGAAAGCAGATTTTAAAGCAAACGAGCAGATTTTGCTGTGTGTGGTGACATACATCTGTAATCCTAGTACTTGAGAGACTGCAGCAAGACAATTGCTGCAAGTGCAGGGCCTGTCTGGACTACACAGAGAGACAGACCCGGTCTCAGAAAACCAAAAATAAGTAAAGTAAAATAAAAATAAACGAGCAGGTTTTAAATAATCAAATAAAACAGGAGAACTAAAAATTTATAGCTATGATATTATTAAAATGGGCTATTTTCAATATCTGCATTCAGTTTGACATGAATGAAGTTAAGCAGCTTAATTAGTATGATCTTGGAAATAATTCGATATGTTTAATGGTTTATCTGTGGGCGCCCTTGTTTTCCAGGAGTAATAGTTCCTTACAGTTTGCATCGCAAACTTCTCCTTGGCTGGTAGTGGTGGCTCAGGTGCAGCTCCAGCGCACTGCAGAGACTGAGGCAGGAGCAAGGCAGATGTGAGCCCAGCCTGTGCAGCCAGTGACACAGGGAGACTTTGTCTCAGAATGGAACAAAGGCCTGGGGATGTGGCTCAGTGTGAAGGCCCTGGGTTCAATCCTTGGTACTTGGCAGGGGAAATATTTTTTTTTCTGGGTGAGAGAATAACGTAGCATTTTTGTGACAGTTATATTGAGATATAATTCACATACCCTGACACTCAACTGTTTATACAGTTTAGCAGTTTTTATATTATCACAAAATTTGTAAGCCTCACTACCAGCTAATTTCAGAACATTTTTGTCACCCACAATAGAACCCTAGTGTCTTTTCATGGCCACAAACCCCCCAGCAGCATAAAGCTTGGGCCTCAGTCTCCGTCCCGAGGGAGACAGCCGTGTGTGTAGCTGTGGCCTCAGGGGCCTGGCACCTAGGCTGCACCTGCGCGCTGCACCTCTGAGCCCCATCCCCCAGCCTGGTTGTGCTGCTTTTGTGATCGGCTGCGTTTCTCGGCATGTTTCCAAGGGCCAGCCGTGTTGTGGCATGTATTAGTATTGCCTTCCTTTAATTGCTAAGGTTATGTATCTGTAGCACCCTTTATGTGTCCACCTGACTTGCTTCCACATGGCCATGACAATCCTGCTGTGGTGGACGTTCGTGGGTGGGTTTTTGTGTGGGTTTGTTTTCATTCCTCCTGGGGGAGTTTCTGGACCCTGCGGAAACTCCATACTTCAGCCCTTGAGGCACTGCCAGTGTGTTCCAGGTGGCCTCATTTCACTCCTCCACGAGAATTCCAGTTTCTATACATCCCTCCCAGTGCTCTCGCTGTAACTGTCCTACCCCAGGGGTGTGAAGGGGGAACTTGTCACTGCCTCGTTTTCATTGCCCTTGTGGCTGGTTCTTCGGAGCATCTGTTCACTGGCCTGTTGTCCTTTTGCTTACCTTCAGGTTTTGGTTTTGTTTTGAGGCAGAGTCGTGCCTAGACTGTGCTTGAATTCCTGATCCCCTTGCCTCAGCCTCCCAGAGTGCAGGCCTGTACCCCCAGACCCTTGTTTAACTTCTTTCGAGTAATGTTTGCCCACTTTTTATTTTTTTGGGTCTTTTTATTTTGCAGTTGCAAGAATTCTTTATATATTGTGGGTACTACACCCTGATTAGAGACTTGATTTATGTTTCTTTCCATCCTTAGGTTTGTGTCTCTGGTTTGTGCTTTGGAGCACAAACATTTTTAATTTTGTTAAAGTTAGTTTTACCTATTTTTCTCTTGTATTGCTTCTTTCTTTGATACCATGTTTAAGCATTCATTGCCTAGCCCAAGTTCATGAAGGTTGCTAAGAGGTCACAGTTCTGGCACTTGCATTTATATCTGTGCCTCATTTCGGTTCATTCTATCTAGAGTGAGGAACAGGTCTGGCTTCCCCTCTGCGCATGGGCATATCCAGTTGTTCTGGCTCCTGGCATTGAAACGAATATTCTTCCCCCCTGAGATGTCTTCCCCTAACCCGGTGACCAGTTTGGAAGCACACCACTGGGGCGGTGCATGCATGTGCAGTGTTGTGCAGCCACTGCTCCCTGCGGTTGTCTAACTTCGTGAACTTGCTAACGTAGGTTTAAACTAACTGGACACAGCTTGACATTCTCAGCACCCCAGCGAGGACGCTGTGGCCGCAGCAGTGCTCTCCCTCTGCAGCGCATCCAACCGTCTGGCCACTGCCTCTCCTCCCAACACCATGACACCGCAGAGTCACTGTGGGGGCTGTGGCGTCTGCTCCTTTCCTGACTGTGCTCCCAGGGCATCTGTGGCCTGTGGCCTGTGTTGCACTCCTTGCCTCGTGACCGGGCAGCTGGTGGCTTCATTCCTCCATGGCGGCTCATGGGGCTTTGGTGCGCTGCTTTCTTGTCTCTCACGGCTGGACTCCTCTGACCTTGCGTTCAGCTGCTGCTGTAGTTAGACTCATAGACCCAGGGAGAGAAAGGAAAAGCCATTCCTTCCCGTGCCTATTAAGAGGAGCAGCACAAATTCTGTGTCATGAAAAGGCACTTAGTAAGGTTTAGTGTCTTCCACCTACAGCTGACTCCTCTGTAGCCTTCCTGCTGTGTGAGTGCTGTCATATCCCGTCTCCCTGAAGCCCCAGGAGAACACGGGGTGTTTCACAGCTCAGCCTTCTTTTGCAGAAGACCTTATTGATGATTGGAACCTCCCCAATGTTACATAGCAAGGCAGTGGTGGAATCTGGTGGACCTTCAGCCTTCAGACCATGCTATTTGTTGAGAAAAAAATGCAAATAACTTCAGCTATTCTGACCTTAGTACACCTAATCATCAGGCTCATCCATATTATTCAGTGAATGAGGGCTGTGCACATCTTTTTGTGCCACAGTGCACAAACAACCTAAGGGGTAGTAAACTTCAATTGTAATATTGACGTTGAAACCAGAGATAAACTATACCGCAGATTTTTAGCACCGTAAAATAGTCTTTGTCTTTTCAACCATAGAATTTCTAACATACGTCCTTATATACTCTGGTGTGTCTACCTAGGATAATTATAGATTCCAAAAAATGTATTTGTTGAGTGAATGAATGACAGAAATACTTGAATGTTCTATCCTTGTGACCTAGCAGCAGATTTCATTATAAATTCCATTTTCTCCCAATCTTGATAGTTTTGAATGTACACACATAATAAAAAATTATATAGCCTAATACAGCATTTATTAGAGTGCCTTTCATTCATGTTACTGTATTAAACACGGCAGGTATTACTTATCCATTCTGCAGTTGAATAAGCTGAGGCATAGAACCTAGTTATGTGCTAGGGAACAACCCACAGCATCAGCTCCTCTTTTATGGATTTTTCAAAGAGCTGTGATATTTTATAAAAACCATTAAAACTTTATTATCTTAAAATACTGTAACATTAATGACCTGGCACACAGCTGTAATTTCAGCACTCTGGAAGGCTGAGGCAAGAGGATTGCAACCCAGCCTAGCTGACTTAACAACTTACTGAGACCCCATCTCAAAATCAAAAAAGAAAGAGTTGAGGATGTACTTCAGTGTGAGAAGGCCCTGAGTTCAAGCCCAGTGCTGCAAGAAAACAAACAAATATGTTCAGTAGCTTGAGACTTGGTAGAGGTCTTGTTTCATGTAACAGTACTGATACTTCTGTCAACCTAAAATGTATTTGTGTGTTTGATACTGTTAATAGTTTAACGTCTGTTCTCTAAATTACATACGTTGAACTGAATTTTATTCCAGTCATCAGCTTCATAGTCATTCTTCCAACTTTTCTTATCTGTTCTTATTAACAGATCCTTATGTGTTTTTTTGAATACCCTTAAACATCAGTCATTTCACGTTTTGACGGGAGTCAGGAATTTTTCTAGTTCAGCAAAAACATCTTTATCGAAATCGCCGGCGGGTGACCCTGCCGCGCCGCGCCCTGCACTCAGCGTTTGTGTTGTCTTCCCTTGCAGGTGTGGACGGCTCCTCCTCCACGAGCAGTGCTTCGCCTGCGCCCAGCAGCTACGCCGCGCTGGAGGGGGGCGGCTACCCAGGTGACTGTCGTCGCGCGCACAGCGCCCGTCATCAGTGCACGTTCTCTTTAGCTGGAAAAGGGACACTTTCTGGCCTTTATTTAATAGTGTTAACTGTCAACTGTAAATACTGGGGTGTCTGAGGAAATTTATTATTTTATTTTTGTTACTCATTAGCTTTTTCCTCTTTCTAAAAAATGTAATACCTAATAATTTTCATAATGCCATACATAAAAGTCGTAGTTGTGTTCCCATGGCTAGTCCTTGAATTCTGAATTCCTGGCAGCCAGCCCCAGAATGGGAATAGCCCGTGGCTCTCTCCAGCCCTTGGCTCCGGGCTGCCTCTGCCAGGTAAACTGAGTAGCCGCTAGGGGTTGGTTTGAGAAGGGTCCCTTTATCCATGCCTGGAAACAGCTTTTCACTGCATGAAGAGTAGCCACACTGCAGGGGTAGCAGATAGTATTCAAAGAAAAAATAAACTATAATCGATAGTCGTCATCCCATACTGTGATTTTCCTGTCTTGCATCACTGGTAGTCTGACAGTCACGTAACAACCCCCCGCCCCTCTTTTCCTGATGATCTTGGCCGTCAGGACTAGCAGAGCCGTCCTGCCCTGCACCTGACAGTGACAGTCCGTGGTGGAGCGGCCACGGGGGCAGCATCGTGTGTGCTGCATGGAGCCCGCAGCAGTGCCTGCTGGCCTGCGCCTGTGGCCCTCAGCTCAGCACAGTCCGCAGGGTCGCTTGAGTAAACAAACACTCTCTCCTTTGGGGCCAGAGGCTTTTTCCCTAGGAATCGGGGTGTATACGTGAGTTTGTGTGTAACAAGTTCCAAACTGCTGTTATCAAAATACTATGAAAGAATCACTTCAGATACTAAAAGATAAATGTTCCAAACCTTGTCGTGTTTGATGAGGTTGGAATTAGCCTGAAGTGTACTGTTCCTTGTGACATAGTTAAGAGATGTCCTTAAGAGTCAGCTATGTTTGTCTATTCTATTTTTTTTTTTTTTTTTTTTGGTAGCACTGGAGATCAAACTCACAACCTCACGCCTGCCACTGAGCCAACTCCCAGCCCTAGTTTTTTGAGACAGGGTCACACTATGTAATTCAGGCTGGCCTCACTCACGTTGTAGCCCAAGCGGGCCTCGAACTCACAACGCTGCTCCTACCTCAGCCTCCCGAGTGCTGGGATTTAAAGGTGTGCGCCACCACACCCTGTTTGTCAATTCATTCAGTCAACAAGTTTTCATCTTTAAATGAACCGTGCTTTGACAGTGTTACCTTGGTCAAGTTTTCTGGGTATTAATGTTGCACTAAAATTCAGGAGATTTGTAAATGTCAACAACAGTGATATGACATTAATTCAAGGTTTACCGTACGTCCAGTACTAGGATAAATCCTAGGAGTATAGAAATGTGTGACGTACCCTCCTGAAGACAGGAGGAGATGTGGACTCCACGTGGGTAGCTCCAGTTTCATATTTCTGCGCTCGTGGCTGTGGTCCTGTTTAGCGGTCTGCTGTGTCACCTCACCATGGAAAGGCATAAACAGGAGACCTACGCAGTGTGCACTACTTCGAAGCTCTTACCCTTCTGACAAGTGTGAGGTTTCCGAAAGCCAGAGCAGACCCTGTGTAGTCAGCACATGATGACAGCAGAAGTCTAGGATGCAGGTGATTAGAAAGATGTGATTCCTGAAGAAACCCTTGAAAAATTCATGTTATTAAATCAGATGTGTTTTAGAACATTTATTTTTACGGTCCATTAACAAAGAATACCATTTTGTTATACACACACACACACACACACATATGACAAAAAGGAAACAGTTATACATTGTTGACTTGGCTTTAAAAATAATACTAATAGCACGCCTGTAATCCCAGCACTCGGGAAGCTGAGGCAGGAGGCTCTCTGGGAGTTCCAGGCCAGCCTGGACCACATAGTAAGACTCTGTCCCAAATATCCAAAATACAAACAATAACGATAATAATAATAATAATAACAGTCAGTATACTAGAATGTTAATACTAGTTGGGTAGCACATAAATTTTTAGTTTGTTTGGGTTTTGGTTTTGTTTGGTTTTTTGAGGCAGATTCTCCCTATAATTCTGACTGGCCTTAAATTTACTGTGTAGACCAGGCTAACCTCAAACATGGAGCAGTCCTCCTGCCTCAGCCTCCCAAGTGGTTGCTGCGATTATAACCATACACCTACCTTAGAGTTTCTGTTTGTTGATTTTGTGTGTGATTTTTAAATTTTTGACTATTTTTCAGTTCTAATAAAACTTTGCTGTAACCCCAGCAGTTGGGAAGCTGACACAGAAGTATTCAAAGTTTGAGCCCAGCATGGACAGCTGAGCAACCTGGCAAGACCCTGTCTCCAACTAAAAGTTTAAAAAACAAATTATGGACTGAAGGCTATAGCTCAGTGTCAGAGTCCTGGATTCAATACCTGGTACCACAGATGACTGAGATAGATAGATAGATAAATGGATGGATAGATGGATGGATGGATGGATGAATGGATGGATGGTTTAGTTTTTAAAGAAGTGAAATAAAAACAAAGCATATTAATTAAGTAAACTGTCCTTGGCATCTCTCCCATCCTGCCTTGCTCTGGGAGCTGGACACAACCACGGGACTCTAGGGGTCGCAGGAGCACAGTGCTCCTTCCATGGGCAGTGGACATAGGTGGCAGGGTCTGATGAAGGGCAGAAGAGATCGATGATGCACTCTTCCTACTGTGTTGTTTTGTTTCTTAGCTCCAGGCCTGCTTAGAGAATTTGAACAAAATAAAGACAAGCTCCACTAGTCTCACGTGCATGTCTGCCTGTTGTGTGTGTTGTGTTAGGAGGACCAGCTGAAGGACTGGTTGATGAGTGATACAGAGTGTAGGACCGGACAATGCATACAACAGGATCAGCACAGGGGATGACTGGTACTGGGGTTCATTGTCCTGCACCCCCACACACACTGTGTTCAGACTCTTCTTTGGAAGGAAAAAGAAGCTGCCGCTTGCCCGAGCCCAGTCTTGAGAGCAAATGCCCTTCTTTCCCATGCACTAGACATGCATTCTTCATCGGCCAGCAGCCCTGCTCTGGACCCTGCGTCAGACCCGGAGCCCGCGCCAGCGCCTACCACCCCTCAGTCTGTGAAGATGGCCAAGCCCTTCGGCCATGGTTACCCAGCGCTCCAGCCTGGTTACCAGAACGCAGCCGCACCGCCGACCTCAGGAGCGCAGCCCAGCGCTGCGCCCTACGCGGCCTTCCAGCAGTACCCGCAGGTAGGGATGGACATGCTTGGCGTGGAGAGACGCGGTGGCCCTGCAGCACGCTGCGGAGCTCGGCCTTTCTAACAGATCTCAGGGAGCAGTTTTAAAAGCAGTTACATCTAGGCGAAGATACTACCTGTGGTTTTCTTTTCTTTATTGTGTGTTTAGTTTTCAATCTGCAGTCCACAAATAATTTATAGCCAGAAAATTAAGGTTTCTAAAAATCCTGTATGACTAAACTGGCATTCTCCACAGAAAATGCCATGGTGCAGAGTGGGCCACGCTTTGGGTCGGTCCCTGCATTCCCCTTTGCCACCAAGGCGGGAATGACGGCGGGGCCCTGCCAAAGGCGCAGCACATGCAGACCACTTCATCCCAGGTCGCCTCTTCAGCCCCGGCCAGCGCACTCACGGGCCGGACAGGGACCTGTCACACTTACGTTCAGCACTGAGAAATGATTGAAACGGTGACTTCTCTTAACAATCGATTCCTAGAGTGACCTAATAAAAATTATATGTAATGGTGAACTAAGAATAAAAACTAGACAAATAGGGAATTAATTTATGGAATTTAATCTTAGAATTAAGATGCAGAAGGGAAAAGAGGAAAAAGAAAATTCATAAAAATATTGGAAAAGTATGGTTGATTTGGTACAGGTTTCCCTACCTTTCATTTTGTTACATTTTCGTTATGGCTCCATTGGTCCATATGAAACACTGTTTAATGTTTGTATTTGTGCTTTAGGCAGATTTCCTTTTGGGAACTGTAATGCACAATTTCGTTCTACATCTTAATGAAAGATGTAGAAAATCAAGTGTTAAAGAAAACCAAAGGTAAGGAAAGGACTGACTCTTAGAAGTGTTGGGCTAGAAGGAAAAAGTTTGAAGCAGTAAGTGGCATTCCTTAATGGCATAGGACAAGAGTCAGCAGACCGTGGGTTTTTACGCAAATCTGACACATTTCTCGTTCAGCATTCTCAGTCTTCTGGTACTGTCTGCAGCTGCTTTTGTGCTGCAGTGGTAGAGTTGTGGTTGCAAAGGATACCTTGTGCTTTACTGTCTGAAACTACGTAGAGAAAGTTTGCTGGCTCCTGAAATAGGCGAATAGGAAGTATTTAACTTTTCACATTTTATTTAGGAGGTTATTTTATAAGTTAAGAGGTTATCTTTGGAATAAAATAAAATTAATATATGACATTTTAAAGCTATAACTTTTTTCTATTTTGTATCACAGTCTTTCCTATACTGTAGTTATGGTACAAGGATCACAAGAGTTTGGATAAAGGAGACAGACAAAAACTAAGACATAAGATAAGTTATTACACTGTTTCATGGTATGGGCTGGGGTGTAGCTCAGTGCTAGAGTGCTTGCCTAGTATACACAAGGCCCTGAGTTCCATTCCCAGTACTACAAAAGCACACAAATCAAAAAGACTATCTTAACTTAGCTTTAAGTATCATATCTAACAAAATTGAAATGCCTTTAGATGTTGTACTTTGTGTAGCCATCTGGGAGGGTTCTGAAATCTAAGGACTTTCTTTTTCGTAAATAGTGGGAGATCCTGACAGTTGGCCTTTGGGAAAGAAAAAATAATTTTTTAACTTTAAGGTTTGAAGCATATTCCAAAGATGCTTAAGAACAAAAATAAAAACTAGAAAAATATTTTCATTAAATATGTGAAAAAACCTGATACTATAGCTTTTTTTTTTTTTTTAAGAAAATAAACAGTGCATGATCAATTGTAGAAAATGGAAGGAAGCACAAGAAAATAAATATCAACCGATATTCTTACCATCAAGATACAAAGAGCAGGGCCAGGAATATAGCTCAGTGGCATAGCACTTGCCTGGCAAGTCCAGGATCCTGAGTTAGATTCCCAGTATCACTAAGTAATTTATATGTGCAAAGAGCAGTATTTGAGATCTGTCCTTCCGGAACTGTTACTATGTAGTGTAGGGGGAAAGTCACTAAATAAGCTGGTCATCCAAACAACTTGTGTAACAAAGGAAGTTGATTAATGTGGATGTTGTTTTGGTAATTTTTCATTTAACAGTGTGTTGTAGTGAGGGGTTACAAGGAGAACAACCGCATGCAAGACACAGAATTTATAATACTGTTTTATGATGGTCACCCAGAGTTAAACACAAGAAAGTGCAGGAAAATCTGTCCACAACACTAAAGACCCTGGATGTTCAACCAAGGGCCTGGATGCCACAACAATGTCCTGCATGAGTTCAGCTGAAGACCCAAACCACATGACAATGCCTCCTACAAATCCAACTGGAAATCTAAGAACCCACGATAAGGACTCACACCAGTCTGTTTTATGGATCTGCACTGGGAAGGCCAAAGGTCAGCGGTGGAAACTACAAAGTCTTTGCCAGCATGATGAAGGAGCTGTGCAGTAGGTTGAGGGTTCTACTCTGGAGCCAAGAAATCACACTCAAAATAAGGAGCGGGGCTGCCTTGAAAAGTACCACATCCGCCATCCTCAGCGACAACGAGGTCACGAGCTCCTCCGATGATGAGAACAGTCAAATACTGGTCAGGAAGCCCAGTGTGACAAGCTTCTCAAGCACACATCTTCCCCTCCGGAGCCAGGAAGCGATGCACAATGTGAGGAGCAGAGCTCCCCCAAGGTGAACCACAGCCACTCTCAGTGACGAGGTCCTGAGCTCCTCCAATGATAATGGCCAAATCCATGTTGGGGAAGCCAGCATGACAAGCACCTCCAGGAGAACCATCGGCTCGAAAGAGCAACTCTTAGGAGAACCCACAATGCCTCGCTTTTCTTCTCTACATCTCTGTTTATGCTGGCAACTTTCTTCAAGTGGGCCTTCTATAACTCAGCACCATGCTGATGTAATTCAGCTGGTGTTAAGTTGACCACCAGTTTTTAATCCATAACACAGTGTAAGGCGAAATCTTTCTGTTACTATGTCTTTTATCATTTTAGTGGCTGTGTGTCCTATTAGCAGCTGGTCTACCATAACTGAAGGTTGAAATCAGCTTCCTTTCATATACGCGCGCGCACACACATGCACACGCACACACACACACACCTTTGCTCATTTATCTCATTATGTCCTTAGATGAAATTTCTTTAAGTGCTGTTACTGAATCAGAGTGTCCGTGTTTTAAGACTAGAATTTGTGCCTCTTATTAAGTGAAAATCCGTTGAGTTCTTACTGTGTCAACACTGTTCTAGGCACTAAGGATAAATAAAGGAGGCTAAGTTTATATTTTGCACTCAGAATTTCTGTTGTTTGTATGTACCTTTGTTGTTGTTTATGCCTTTTAAAGATCTTGTCAACCTTAAGATTAGGAAAATATTTCAACTATAGGGGTGTGTATATGTATTTTTCAGTGATTTCAGTTTTTCATCTTTTCATCCATCTAAAATTTATTTTATTCATAATATAAATAAGAAATCTTGTTCTGTCATCCCCCTAAAATTCTTAGCTTTTAATTTATTGTCATTTATTGCATAATCTATCCTTTCTTCTTGTTTTATAGCCTGCATTCTGCGAGGTTCATTTTTATTATCATTGTATTCCTTGACTTCACTAGCTTCAATTATTGTGAACGTTTTGCTCTATTTCATCTCTCTCCCAACTTCCTTCAGTATTTTTTTCTTTCTTTTTTTTCCTTTTTTAAAGTGGATTAAAGGGGTTTATTGCAGAAGTTTAAAAATACACACTCACAAAAAGAGTGTGGGTCCTCAAGAGAGAGGCTTCCTGTGGTTTGGAGCTGGGAATATTTGTCTTTGATCTGTGGAATTTGTGAATAAGCTTCGTCTTGAGTTGGGAGCGCAAAAAGAAATGGTCCATTTTACACATGAAAGGCATGAGCCCCACCATGATCTAAAATGTTTCAAAAAACATTCTTTGAGCTCAGCCTGTCCCCACTTCTATTTCTCGATCCACATTTTGAAGCTAACCAAGTTATAGGGGCAGTTCTTGCCTAATAAAGTACCACTATCGTAGCCAGTAAAATTAATAATAATTGCTTAATGGCATTTAAAATTTGGTGCATATTCACATTTTCCTATTGTGGAAATGCCTTCTTATACATGGACTCTACAAATCAGGACTCAGATAATAACTTAGTAATTACGGTATGTTTGCTTACGTGTCATAATTCTCGTTTTAATTTAAAATGAACCCTCACTCTTTCTTTTCATATCTTTGATCTGGTACGAAAATCTGCATCTGTGGTCATGTAGATTGTGCCATGTTTTGATTTTGGTTTTTTTTGGTTTTTTTTGTTTTTTTTTTTTGCGGCACCGGGGATTGAACTCACAACCTCGCACCTGCCAGGGCAGGCGCTTAAGCCGCTGAGCCAAACTCCCGGCCCTGGTTTTTTGAGGCAGGGTCACACAATGTAGCTCAGGCCAGCCTTGTGCTCACGTTGTAGCCCAAGCCGGCCTCGAACTCACAACACTCCTCCTACCTCAGCCTCCCGAGTGCTGGGATTAAAGGCGTGCGCCACCACACCCGGCTTCATGTTTTGAATTTGACTTGTTGCTTTGCGGTGTCATTTAACTTGTCCCTTTGTTCCATTTTCTCTCTGGTGGAAGTGAAGTTTTAGCAGCTAGATTATATTCAGGCTGAATGATTCATGCAGTTAATTTCATATAAATCTGAACTCTTCCTCTCACAAAATCGAAGAAAGAAATTGTGGCCAAAAGGAAGAAGTTAGAAGAGTTTTCATTGAAAAATAAGAACAATTGCTCTTGGTGGATACCCCGCCATGAGGGGATTCCACAGGTGGAAACCCTCTCTTTCATTTTGGTCTTATATACATAAACAGAGTGCAGAGAAAAGTCAGTTATTCTGCTCCTTTCAAAAAGAGTTTGAAGGAAACCAGTTACTTTGTTTCTTATGTTCCTGAAAGTCCAGTCCAGAGGTGAGGAGCTGTTGATTAATTTAGTGCACTGTGCGTCTTCTTCCTGGAATATGTGGAAGGGTCTCTGTCTCTCCAGTCTCACCTTTTTTTTTTTTTTTTTAATCTTTTCTTCTGTGCTGACTACCCAGGTATAAGGTAACTAACTAAAGTGTCTGCTGAGCTCTATTACATTGCATCTTCATTTCCTTAGGGCAGAATGCGGCATATTCTAGGATGTGTACCTCATAACGATATCTAGTTACATCACTTGCAGTGATACTAAAATTAGCGGGTCATAAAATTCAGTGTTTTGTACTTCGTGGTAGCATATGTATAAGAACAGAGAGAACCACAAAAATATTAACATTTGATTTAATAATCTTACATTTATAGTAATGATGCTGTTGTTTTGAAACTACTTAAATAAGTATGTCATAGGGTAAAATAAGTACTATATAGCTGATACCATCTGTAAGGTCTGACTTATGGGTTCAGACCAACCAGGGATTGAAAATATTTGAGGAACAAAAAATGGCATCCATACTGAACACCTCCAGACATGTCTCATGTCATTATTTCTCAAGCGATATAATAACTACATAGCATTTCCATTGTGTTAGGTATTGGAAATAATCTAGGGATGAATTAAAGTGCGTGAAAGGATGTGCGTAGGTTATGTACAGGTAAAACATTGTAGTGTATGAGGGAGTTCGGTATCCTTGGGGACCTGAGAACTGACCCCCTCCCTCTGCTGTGGATACCAAACAAGGGACATCCGTCAGGCTCTTGTCATTAGGAATCAAGATATTCAGCCAGAGGATGGAGATAACAGATAGAAAAATTAGAGAACTTCATCAAAGGAAAAGTGTTATCTTAAATTTGAATTGGAAATACTGATATGAACTCACATTTTCGTGCTATTTAAAAATGTGTGTTTTCTATCTCTCTCTATGGCAAAAGCCCGGAAGTAGGACCAGTACTCTAGCGTGAGCACCAATCACACAGATTCTGATCCGCAGGCAGCATCTGTACTCAGAAGGAGCACGGATCCCTTTGTGACCAATGAATGGCTCCTTCTTGGTATGGGGAGGAACTGTAGAGAATGTTAACCAGAAAGCAAGGATTTAACAAAGGATAACATGGTATAGTTCCTGTTAGAAGGTCACTGCCATGGTTGCTGGGGGTGTAGCCGGTGATCAAGCACTCGCCCAGCATGCACAAGGCTGTGGTTCGGTCCCCAACACTGCGGAAGAAAAAACCAGTAAAAGCAAGGAGAACAATAATAATAGGGCAGCAGGGCCAGCTTGGACGAGTTCACACTGGTGAAGGGTTGAGAAACGTGAACATCAGATGAACAGGGACAGCAGTTAAATCGGTTTGAGTTAGCAAGGCTGTGAATTCATAGTAATACAATACAAGGAGCAGAAACAAGACGAAGACTCATTGGACATCATTGTGGATTTCTGCAGCATTGGCTTGTTACTCTGAAAGTTGATTCAAGAAACTTGAAAACAAGCATTTATCTTGCCTTTTTAGCATAAGGAAACCACATTCTGGTACTGAACATCATTGTTTCTGAAATTTTGTTGTAATGTTTAAGCTTACTACTAAGATTTTAAGTTTACTCAGTATTTTTGCTTTGAGTTTTTCAAGTATGCTTTAAATCGATTGCACTATTAAATCATCATACTATTGCCGAGCTAGTTTTGACTCTTACTATTTTCTCGAGTTTTCCTGGTTGCAGTTCCCATCTAGCATAAGCAGACTGACTCCCATCGGATCCACTTGGTCTGACCTGCTTTGCATTGCGCTCACAGCAGTATCCTGGCGTGAACCAGCTGTCGTCCGGTCTGGGTGGACTGAGTCTCCAGAGTTCCCCACAGCCGGAAAGCCTGCGGCCGGTGAACCTCACGCAGGAGAAGGATGTTTTACCCCCGACTCCTGTTTGGGCTCCTGTACCTAACTTGAACTTGGACCTCAAAAAGTTAAACTGCAGCCCAGAGTAGGTATTCGTGTATTTCATAATCTCGAAAGTAATCTACTTTGACGAAAATACTATATATATTGATGACTTTCAAAGATGGTAAAAGTAGTGTGGTATCATTTCCTTATGGGAAATTTTGTTCAGTTTGTGTAGAAGTGTAAAATTCAGTTTTAGTTACCTGTTTCTCTTCTCACCTTTGTCTCAGTCCTGTCCCACTCTCCTGTCACCTGTTGATAAATTGGAATCCAGGCATAAGAGCTGGAGAAACTGTGACTCCAGCAAGCAACTGTAAGACTTTGTGTAGTTCGCCTACCCTCCTGAAGTCTCAGTGCTGTCAGCTATAACATGCGAATATGTTTGTCCTTTACACCGAAGGGTGGGCGCCTTTATTTCAGATCTTGAAGTTAACAGATTGTAGAGTATTTGCAGTCTTTATTGACTGAGCATCCCTAAACTAAAATGCTCCAAAATCTGGAATTTTTCAAGCATTATGTCTACCCAGAAAATTTTGGATTTCAGAGCATTTCAGAGTTCATATTTTTGGATTAGGGGATGTTTGAATCTGTAACAGTAAGGCCTGCATACAAGGTAATTAGTAAGGGAAGGCACACTGTGCACCCCCAGACTAGTAAGTCTGTGATACCATGTCAGCCTTACTATGAAGAGAAAGAAAGCAGAGTGAGGGGTGTGGGGGGAGGGCGCTGCTTTTGGCTGAGGGTCAGTACCAGTTTCCCAGTGGTTGACATTCGGGTGGACCTGACTGGATGACAAGGACAGGGCCCAGGCCACCCCGGGGTGTCCCGTGGACCTGCCAGGGCGAGGCACAAAGCAGGACTGCACAACCTGGAGCCGCCCGGCGGGCCCTACACAGCATCCACAGCTCCTCCTCAGTGCCTCCACTGTCCCGGGCTTCTGCTGCCGGCTTCCTTGGCTGCTTGCTCCATTATGGATTCTTCCTAAGATGGAGATGCTTCTCAGTGGGAGAAACTTCTGGAGCGGCACAGGAGCCCACGACCTCCCATCTCAAGGGGAAGGCAGGCAAGGTGCACAGCTGCCTTGTGCCTGAAGTGTGGTCAGCGCCCAGAGGGAGGAGCCGTCCTCTGGGGGGGCGGGGAGAAGCAGTAGCTGACGAGTCGGAGGTGGACGGGCAGGCGAGCACAAGGACCCCTCTGACGGAGAAGGCTGCCTCGGGCGGAGGTGTAGCTCGGTGGTGAGTGCTCGGCTGGCACCACAGAGGCTTGGCTTTTGGTCTCCAGCCACCGAAATGCACAGCAGGAGGGCAGTGTGCGCAGTCCTCGTGTCTGCTTACCCCACTTGTGTCCAGCAGGTGGGCCTAATAGAGTCATCTTTTCCCAGATGTGTTGTCCTTCCCGTCATGAAAAGGTTTACTCCTTAGTTCAGGTCTTTAGACATCCGTTACATTTGTGCTTGTTTAAAGTAAGCAGGGCCCTCCTGCTGATGGTTACAAAGTGCCCAGGCCCCTCTCCCTTACGTCCCTGAGCACTCTGACCTGTCCTTTGCCCTGCAGTGTGTTGTTTTGACAGCTGGCACACTCAGCTCTGCTTGTTTCTTGCAGTTCCTTCCGGTGTACCCTGACAAATATCCCGCAGACACAGACATTGCTGAATAAAGCCAAGCTTCCTTTGGGACTGCTGTTACATCCCTTCAGAGACCTGACGGTAAAGTAGACATGTTAAAATTGTGTGGGTGCTGAAATGTGTTCAAAGGATGTAGATCTTACATTTTCTTAGAATTTTCGTCTTTGATTTGGAGTTAGAATAATTTCTGTCCAGTTCAGATGAATGTTTTCTGAGCAACTTCTTCGCGGCAGGCCCTGCTGTAAGTGCTGTTGATACAGAGGTGATTATGGAAGTCTCCCGTAGTAATAAGAGTCTGAGCACCATCAGGAAACAAGTTGGAAGCGGCGTGGAAGATGGGTAGACTGTTGGAGACCTTCCTGAAGTGGTGCTGTGCCACTGGGAGGAGGGCTGTGAGACTGTCCCGCTCAGCAGATGACCTTCGGAAGGATGGGGAAGGCCTGGGCTCTCACGGGTGTGACAGCCACACGTCTGCAGTCTGCATGGCTAGGTTCTTACACCTCTTCTGGTGTCACTTGCAGATACATTATATTTAGATGAAATTTTTAAAGCTTAGAAAAACATTGGAGCTAGAAAAGTTTCATTTATACTTCTTAGGTTGTATTTCTCCCTCACACTCATGCAGCCGTCTTCATATTTTCTAAGTTGAATGGAAGGCTGCTTTGCCAGGCTGAGCCTGTCTGAGTCATACTGGGCTTGGCTGCTGCTGGCCTCCGCCTCTGTGGAGAGACTGCCCCCACCTGCAGTCAGTAAGCAGAGACAGGCGGGTGTGGGGCCCGCGTGTACGTCTGTGTCTGTGTCTGTGTCTGTGTCTGTGATGCGATTCACTGATGCTGCACCGCTGAGCTAAAACCACATCTCCAGTCCTCATTTTTTTTTTTAATTTTAAAAAGCAAAACAGAAAAAAAGGATAGAAATGATACAGAATTAAAAAAAAAAAAACAGTAGGAAACTAACACTAGTTAATACACTGCATATTGCTATCTTAGAAGTAGTTGTTCAGATTATAAGATCCAGGCACAAAAATGATCAATCAAACAATGACAACACAAGCTGTTCTTTTTGATAAAGTAATGGAGATTAGTAGTATAGTTATCTATCTTGCATACATATGCATACATACATTTATATATGTTTACCAATGTACATATAATCTTTTCCTTTCTTCCTTTTCTCCTTTCTCCTCTTCCTTACGTTTTGAGACAGTCTTGCTAAATTGCCCTGGCTGGATCAGAACTTGCAATCCTCCTGCCTCAGGCTCCCTCGGTGTTAGGGTTACAGGCATGCTCCATCACACCCTGCTGTGAAGGCATTCTTGCCTCGAGGTGTATGTTTCTCGCTGTTAACTGCTTGTCTAGCTGATGAGTTCTTACTTGCACTGTATGATTTTCTTGGCCAGCCAGGCTGCCCTGTCAGCTAGACTTTTGCTAGATTTGGTGTGACTTTACTTTAGTGTTAGCTGATGGTTTGTGACAAAACAGAAAGCTTAATAGGAGTACAGCACATTGCTGGATTTGATTACTGTGCCTGTGTGCAAAGCCACGTGAAACTGTGTTCTGTATGTGTAGCAGAGGACCATGCATTCTGTTTTTCACCGGGACAGTATGACAACATCTTTGTTTTCTTTCCCAGCAATTACCAGTGATAACGTCAAATATCATCGTGCGGTGCAGATCTTGTAGAACGTATATCAACCCATTTGTGTCCTTCATTGACCAGCGAAGATGGAAATGCAACCTGTGCTATAGAGTTAATGACGGTAAGCGCCTGGCTCTTACAGTCAGCGTCCTTGAGTGTGGTCTTCGCATTTTCTGACGTCCTTGTCATGGCTTTCCTTGTTGCTGTGAGAACAGCTCTCACCATCCTGAGCCGGACCGCCTGCACTTTGGCTGCCAGGGGTGCGAGTGATGAGAGTGAGGTGAGGGCAGAGGAAAAAGCATTCGTAGGAGAAGCAGGGGAGCTCACGTGCCCCACACTTGAGGCTTCCTTCTGCTGCACATTTGTCCCATCCGTCCGCTCAGGTCGCCCTCCATGGCGAGTGTGGACCTGTGTGTGTGTGAGCGTGCACACCTGTGTCTCCATTCCTGTATTCACTTCTCACACTGACTTCTCTTACTGGCTTTCAAATTTGCATTTCTCAGATTGTTTTCTGTGTCATGTGATGCAGTAAGTAGGACACAAGTCTAAGAAGGGAGGTTACCTGTGTCCTGGTTTCCTCACATGATTTCAGAAAATCAATTATTTTTATCCTTTGGATCTCCTTATTAAGAGGCCTGAAGGGTTTTGTTTTTGTCATTGAGTGTTCCCAGAGCTGTTAGCAAACCCTTCAGTGTTGATGATAAAGGCATTTAATTCTGGGCTTGTTACTAAGTGTACACTCGATTCCTCCTCCTCCCTAGTTCCTGAAGAGTTTATGTATAACCCCCTTACACGATCTTATGGAGAACCTCACAAACGACCCGAAGTTCAGAATTCAACTGTGGAATTCATCGCGTCCTCCGATTACATGGTAACAATTGGTGTTAAGTTAGTCCTGGAATACATTTGTGTGGGTTTTCAATTTTCTGTTAAGTGAATTCTTGTCTAAATTCTGAAATTGTCATAGTGTTGATTTTTAAAAGAATACTGAAAGTTTGTACTTAACAAATACAATGTTATTTGATCTAGAAAAATGTATTCTATGACTAAGAAGTGTTAGTACTGTAATGTTTTATGATAAAGACACGCAGCAGTTGTTTCTTCTCCCTCAGATTTAACTACCTGCCTGAAATAGGAACATACTCTTTTATCATTTAACATTAAAGGCACTTCAAACAGAAAAATGGATATCTCTCCCCCAAACTGTAGTTTTCAAGGTTTTAAAGATAATCTGGTTCACTCAGTACATATATAAGGATAAATGGATATTAACTAATCTTTCTCTTTCTGGTCCAGTCATAAAATTCTGCCTGTTCCTTAATCATATGGGCTATAAATGTGACACTTCCATTTACAAAAGTGAGGGTTTTTTTAACCTAAATCATGCTTGTTATCAGTTGTATCTTCCCATTTTTAATGACGGCATTTCTTTCATATCCTTATTTCAAATCTTCGTTATCTGCAAATATTTAAAGTGCTGCTAGTGGAAAAGGCAGAATAGGAACAGCTGATGTGTAGTGAATTTCTGGTGGTTGGTCCACTTTTATTTTTATAATTTCTGTGATCCTTTGTGTCTAACTTACCCTTTGGCAACCTCATTAGAATGTTCATATTTAGTTCCATATTAACTATAGTAAACTCCCTCTTGATCACTTTTACTGTCTACCTCTTACCTTCTTTATGACTTATTTGGGTCTTAACTCTGCTTAGGATCCTTAGGAATCTTAATCTAACTCAAGTAACAGTCGTAGAAATAATCTTTAATTTTTGTTATGTGATTCATATCACCTTTGTTGGCATCTATCTGTCTATCTAGTACTGGTTATTGAACCCAAGGCCCATGCTGAGCTATATCCCAGCCCTTTTTTATGACTTATTTTGAAATAGAAACTCACTTGGTTGCCACAGCCAGGCATTAACATGTGATCCTCTTGTCTCAGCGTCCAACAATGCCAAGAATATAGGCAAGTGCAGCCATGCCTGACTTGATTGACGTTAAACACACCCACACACACGCAAAACTTCATGGGCTGGAGGTGTAAGCTCAGTGGTAAGACACTTGCCTAGCATGGGTGACTCCCTGGTTGGATCTCCAGCACTGTAAAAATAATAAAATTTTACAATAGAATGTTTTTAGGAATAAGGAAAGTACATATAAATCTATAGTCAGCAATAAATAAGCCTAATTCTTCTTTGGAAGATACTTTAGCCAACATTTCTTAGCAGGAAAATATTTAACCAACCTACTTAACCGTTATAACTACCTTATCATGTTTAATCCACAAGTTTTACAAGAAAAAAATTAGAGGCATACCGTTTTCATTAGTGCATGAGGTGTTACAGACAGTAGTCCTGCTTCCCCTTTTGTCCAGTGTACTCAGCAGTTAAGTCTCCTGAGTGCTAGTGGAAGGGTGACTTGTGCCTGCCACTAAACAGCATTCCTTTGCTTCTTTCAGCTCCGTCCTCCGCAGGCCGCAGTGTACCTGTTTGTTTTAGATGTGTCGCATAATGCTGTGGAAGCCGGATATTTGACAGTTTTGTGCCAGTCGCTGTTAGAAAATTTAGACAAGTAAGAATAGTTTTTACGCATGTCACGTGTCTGCATATAAATATACACAAATCTGGTGTTAGCAGTTTACCGGGTTACCTTTTGTTAAGTTCAAGTGTGGGTATCTGTAAACTATGAGAGTACTTCCTGTCTACCATAGAATAAGAATTTCCCGCTTGAGTTATTGTGATTTAAGTGATTCTATCTGAATCATAATGTCACAAGTTTTGGTGTTTCGTCATGAACCCTATCTTACCTGACTGTCCTGTGACTCAGCTGTGACCCTGTGGGCCTGAGCACCTGTGCCCGGAGAGGCTCCCATCGGGGTCAGGAGCCAGCTGCTGACAGGTGAAGGCCACACGCTGCACTCGGCGTGGTGGAGGGTGGCCGTGGGGCCGGGACACACTGCTCGCAGGCTGGGCTGAGCTGGGCTGAAGTGCCGGGAGATGGATGCCTGTTAGCCAGAGCTCGTGGCCATGAACTCTGTTCTGTGAAAATGCCAAGTGAGTTCAAGCAGTTCTCATCACAAAAATGAGAACTTGTATGGGATACATATGTCAGTAAGCAGCTAGCTTTCGTCATTCACGGTGTGCGTTTATTTCTAGACATCCTGTCGTACACAACAGATGTGCAGTCTTACCTGTCTGTTCAGATAGGTACAAGTAAAACTGTTGGAACAGTCTGAGCGGAGGAAATGTGGCCATAACATACTCTAAGCAAGGACGTTCCTGTAAGGCAGTGTTCACTGCGCTGGGGGAGGACGAGGGGCAGGGGGGAGGGGCGTGGCCTGAGTACCGCCCTTCACAGGCGGGGCTGCGCCCTCGCGTAGGCACCGTGCAGGGGCGTGGAGCCCACTAGGGCTGGTGCTTTGCCCTTGGCTCTTAACTCCTGCCTGTGCCTGCCGCGGTGCCCACCAGGGAGCCCCTCAGCCAGCGTTTAAAACGACACCCGGGTCTCTGGAAACCACATTGTTTGTATTGTTTTTTTTTTTTTTTTTCTCTTCTCTCCAGTATCCGCAAGAGACAGGACTCACAGTTGTGGGTGAGAGTGGGTCACTTCTGCAGTGGCTCTTGACATGGGCAGGGCACGGGGTGTAATACACAAGTACCGTATCACAAGGGCGCCCGAGGCAACCTGCTCTTTGATCTGAACCTGAGAACCCTTGCCCTGTTGGCTGCTGCTGGTCACTGTGGCCTGCGTCCCACTCATCTTAGCCTACACATGTAACCCAACCACTGAGAGTCAGGAGTCTAGAACTCCACAGGTGCTAACAGGTTGGCATTTGGTGCTCTTCAGCAATTTAGTTGTTCTATTTTTGCTCTTGGTTTAAGTGTTTGCCCTTATTGAGTGGAAAGTGCTCTCTTCCTCCCGGAGTAGCTTCACAGTGGGTGGCAGTGGGAGAGCAGCCTGCAGAGAATACTGATTCTCACCCTGCAGCCCAGGGTGCTGCGGCTCTGCCCTGTCCGGGGAGTGGCCAGGGCCGGCTCCTGTCCGGCTCCCTGCTCCAGCAGCCCACTCCCCTTCCTGTGTGCGGCGCCCCTCGGGAGCCTCTCAGACAGCGCAAAACTATTGGAAAATACTTATATTTGATTATGACAGAAAGTAAAGCGTTAAGGAAATAAAAAGCAAAGTAGAAGTGATAGGGCTGGCAGCAATAATAACAGGTTTTCATGGTGGGCTCTGGAGACATCTTTGAGACAGAGGAGCTTCGTGCAGGGGCCGTTGCAGCTCAGCCTGGTGTGTTTCAGTCTGGAGGTGGGTTGCTGACCTCCACCCCGTGGTGAGAGGTGACCCGCTGCTCAGGGGCCCGGAGTCAGGAAGGTGAGTCCAGACACCCCCAGCCTCGGGCTGCTGGTGAGCCAGGCACACCTTGACCTCAGACAGGTGCTCGCAGTGGCATGCGCAGGAAACATCTCAGAAGCACTGCAAGAAGTGGAAACTACATGGTGAAGCTAATGTGGTTGGGGGGCACCCTCATTAAAAGGGAAGTTGGACAGGCAGTGAAATGGTAACTTGCTTTGATAGATCAGTGTTGTGGTATTAATAAATGTGTTGTTTTTTTTAAATTTTGCATACTAAAATTGATTGGCATTATAATTTTTCTTGTGTTCATATGTCATTCTGTGCTTAAATGAGATATATTATTGTAATGTTCAAACTGAAAGGCTAAGTTTTCCTTAAAAGAATGGGTTTCAAAGGAAAGTTAGGAAATCTTTAACTTTTTGAAACATTTCACTTCTAGTTTTGGTTTATGTGACTACAGATACATTCAGTTTACTAAGTATGAAGTCTAACATAAGTGGTTTCATCTGAAAATGAAATGTTTCATCCTTGTTCTTCTATCTGTTATATTGGCTGAGAGATAATTTTCAGTATCTTATGAAAGTATTGTTAGACTTAGCTCTCTGTTTCATTATTTTATGATATCAAATGTTACTGAGCACTTGAAATTTAAAATTATCATTTTTGTCTGTAGGCTTCCTGGCGATTCACGAACAAGAATAGGATTCATGACCTTTGACAGCACTGTTCATTTCTACAATTTACAAGAAGGAGTATCGCAGCCTCAGATGTTGATAGTGTCTGATATAGATGGTAAGCATCCTGCAAGATAAAAGTCCCTCTCACCACACTTGGGAGTGGACGCTGCAGTAGTTACAATGCCATGTCGCGTCCTGTGAGAATAACGTGTGTACTTCGGTGTTTGTTTTAACACGATGCCTTGTAAATACTTGATTCTCAGATTTTTACACCTGTATAGATAGTATGCACACATTTGTGTAGTATGTACATGTGTATTTAATAAGGCGATGTTACAGTAAATGTGTGTAACTTGATGAAAACTAAAATTTTCTAATTTATATATTTTTAACTTTATTTGTTGACTAAAATATGTTTTCCCTATAGATGTTTTTCTGCCAACACCAGATGGTTTACTTGTGAATCTATATGAAAGCAAAGAGGTGAGATTAATTTATTTTCTTGAAGTGTCAAAGTATTCCTGTTGTTTCAACTAGACGCTAACATTCGTTCCCTGTCAGTGGTAGACAGTAGACAATGTAGGTAGCGTGCCTGTTTTCTCCTTAGTTTGCGGTCCCCAGAGACCCAGTGACACGTGCTATGTTCTGAGCTGTTTTAAACAGAGTATTGCCTTGCCTTCTCAGTAATTGAATGTTTTATCTTTGTTTTCCCAGCTTATAAAAGTCTTATTGAATGCATTACCAAATATGTTCACCAACACAAGAGAAACACAGAGTGCCCTTGGTCCGGCGCTTCAGGCTGCCTTTAAATTAATGTCTCCAACAGGTGGCCGTGTGTCTGTATTTCAGACACAGTTGCCTTCCTTGGGCGCAGGGCTCCTGCAGTCCCGAGAAGATCCCAATCAAAGATCCAGCACGAAGGTACTGTACGCCGCGCTCCTCTGTCCTGCCCACCGATGCTTCCTGCCCCTGGTGGTGGGGCTCTTTTTCATTGTGCTGCTGTATCACTTCATTCGTCACTTCAAAATCACTGAGAGTTTCATTCAGCTTAACCTTTTTTATTTCTGTGTTGCAGTGTTCTTTTTACAGCTTTGCAAACTATAAAAATTTAGAAATCACTTAATCGTTTCATTTTACAAACAGCAAAACAGATTAAAGTGTCTTGCAAAAGTTTACATGACTTTTAAATACTAAAGATGTGGCTTAAGTTTCTAATTCTGGTTTTCTCTTCTGTTTTACAAAACTTACTAAATCTGAGTTAAATAATTTAACATGATCACACTAAAAAGCTGTTTAATTATAAAGATGTACTATGTGTCATTGTATAAAATGTGGAAAGTAGAGAATGAAATAATTCTTTAGTAATTTTGCTTGCAAGTTATTAACATTTAGTTAAAGACACACAAATAAGCCTAATTAGGCATCATACAAGTGTGTGTATGTATGTATTTATTTTTTTATTGGTACTGGGAATCTAACTCAGGACCAGGCAGGTGCTTGTACTGCTGAGTTCTATCCCTGGCCACTACAAGTGTATTTTTAAAGTGGCATTGGTAGTATTCTCAGATCCCTAAACTCTAAAAAATCCTTGTATCTTAGTAAAGGTGAAATTACTTCATTCAACTGAATTATTCAGTGACTAGGCAGCAATTATTTAAACGTTCCTTAATCTCTGATACTCACTCTGTAACCAGATTTCTTGGGTTTATAGTCTTACCATTTTGCCATGCAGTAACTGTGTAATTGTGTAATCTTAGCCAATTTACTTCATCACATTTTGCTTTAGTTTCCACATCTGTAAAAGGGAGATAATAAAATCCTGTGAGATAATGTGTTAATGTGAGAATTAAATTGTTTGATATATGCAAAACATCTGAAGTGGTGCTGGGCCATAAGTGCTTTTTATAAATACAGTATTGCCTGCTACTGCTATAGGAAATCTATGCTGACCACCTTGATGCTTTTAAAACCCCTTAGTGTGGTAGTGGAGAAGAGGCTGTCCTCTTCCTTATTGTAAGAAAGGGGTAGACTGTGTGCATAATTAAAAGCTTGCGGCCCTTATTCGGTGATCTGTCGGCCTAGGTGGTGCAGCATCTTGGCCCCGCAACTGACTTTTATAAGAAACTTGCTTTGGATTGCTCGGGACAGCAAACGGCAGTGGACCTGTTCCTTTTAAGCTCACAATATTCTGACCTGGCTTCACTAGGTAAGTTTATCTGTTGATGTGAACATTTTTAGCATGTAATTAAATCTAAACTCTTCAGTAAGCATCTCAGTACCTTGGAGAGAATAGTGTGTGGACTCTGTGTAATGTCTGAAGATTACCGATGAACTGTATAAAGTGCCACTAGTATTTTGATTATACAATGATTCCCTGAGTATTCTGCTCAACAATAGACATTATCATATATTTTGGAAACATTTTTGTTTTCTGATTTACATGTTACTTGCATTTTGACAACTTCAGCTTTCTCCTTACAACTCAAATTTCTCCATAACATAGAATATGTGCCATTGCAAGAGTAGAATATAGTTACTTCTATAGCTAATTTTTTCCTGCTTCTCTCCAAAGCTTGCATGTCCAAGTATTCTGCGGGGTGCATCTATTATTACCCATCTTTCCACTGTACCCACAACCCTTCCCAAGCAGAAAAGTTACAGAAGGACCTGAAACGGTATCTCACAAGGAAAATTGGGTTCGAAGCTGTCATGAGGATAAGGTGTACCAAAGGTATGAGCCTGTAAAAATTATATTACATGTTTATATCAAAACATACACTGTCACGCTGTTGCGAGTATGTGTAATTATTGAAAAACGAATTTTTAGGAAAAACACATAAGTGGGTAAAAATAATGTTTTGGTTTGTTCAAGAACCTTAGGAGAAAGCCCATTATGGAAATGATTTGAGGAGAATGAGCGCAATAGAGAAGCTCTTAAATGAACACTAATTAAGAATCTTTGCCTTTGTAGTCATTTAATTTACATTTCCTTGGATTTATGTGAGTGCTTACTGGAGCGATTCTGATCTGTTACGTTAAATCTAAGTTGTATAGTAATCCTTGTTTAATTTGCTTTGTTAGGTCTTTGATTTCTGATCACATCCTTTTACATGCCCTGCATTAGTTTTTGGAATTACTTTAGAACCTATATCCAGCACTCCAGCTTTACCTTGCCTTCATCTGTTTTTGGTTTTATGCTTTATTTTGAGACAGGATCTTGCTAAGTTGCCCAGGCTGGGCTCAGACCTGCAGTCCTCCTGCTTCAGGCTCCCAGAGTGCTGGGGTTACAGGGGTGCACCCGAACACCTGACACCCTTTGTCTTTTTAATTCAAGATTAGTGGGATCTTTGACTTTAAACAGTAACTTTGCCTGGAGGCGCTGAGCGTACAGTTCCTGGAGCTTTTGACGGGCTTGTCTGCTCTGCAGGTCTTTCCATGCACACCTTTCACGGAAACTTCTTCGTGCGCTCCACCGACCTGCTGTCCCTCGCCAACATCAACCCTGACGCCGGGTTCGCAGTGCAGCTGTCCATTGAGGAGAGCTTGACGGACACCTCTCTGGTGTGCTTTCAGACCGCGCTGCTCTACACGTCCAGCAAAGGTCAGGCCCAGGGCCG
>RJWM01005835.1:0-20574 GCA_004363535.1 Dasyprocta punctata | reverse complement strand
GATTAAAGGCGTGCGCCACCACGCCCGGCTTTGTGTTTTGTTTTTTGTTTTGTTTCGTTTTTTAACTTTTTAATCTCCAAATAATATGTATCTGTGTTTGTGTGTATGTGTATGTGTAAAACCTACATTCCTAAGGTCATACGGTTTTGGTAAACACCTCCTAAATCCTGCTGTGCCATCCTTGGCATTCATTATTTCTTGCTCTGTAAAAGAGAATTGTCATTAAATTGCTGTGTAGCAATTAAGCCTTCACTTGTTATTTGAAAAATAAGTTTTCAGATACTTTATTATATTGAGTATAATTTACAATGAGTGACATTAAAATAAAAACTAGAACCTAATGTTCCACTCTATATAAAATTGTGTTCACATCTATAATCCCAGCACTCAGGAGGCTGAGGCAGGAGGATCGCTGCAAGTTCTACACCAGCCTGGACTACATAGTGAGTTCAAAGCCAGCTGGAACTACATAGCAGGACCCTGTCTCAAAAAAAACAAAATTGTGTGTGTGTTCATAATCTGCAGATTTGTAAAATGTTTCATTTTCTTTAAAACACACTACTTACTACTTTTTTCAAATCCATTTTATTTCAAAGAGAAAAAATAATAAAACAAAATTCAAAACACATTAATCAGGGGGCAACAATGGAACATACATTGTGCATTGTCACCCCCAAATCATTCACCTAGAGCACAAGACATCTGCATTCAATTGTGCGAACAATACCAGCACAAATCTTTCTCTTCAGCAAACTCAGAAAAGTCAGTAGTATAAGTACCTTAACTTTTTTATATACCTATATATATACAAATACATAATGTTGTTTCAGCTTCTCACACTAGTGAGACAACACGCTGTTTACACATGTAAAGCATTACTTATAAAACTTTATTTTTACATTGCATTTTACCTTACATTTTATACTGGGTACATTAAAGTTTTAATTTAATCTAGCTAAGCAGCATCCTAAGGAAATTCTCAGCTTGTTGTCTTTATATTCCTTCTTTAAATGACATTTATTCACCATTTTGCTCAGGAGAGCGGAGGATTAGAGTCCACACACTCTGCTTGCCGGTGGTGAGCTCGCTAGCAGAGGTGTACGCAGGAGTGGACGTGCAAGCTGCTGTCTGTCTCCTCGCAAACATGGGTGAGTACAAAGGTAAAGAGCAGGCAGACGTGCTTCTCCGTCCTGAAAACAGGCTGCACTGCATCCCGAAGGCTTGGGTGCTGCTTTCCCCTGGTGTTCCAGAAGGGCGCTTGCCCAGTGGGGAGCATCAGCGATCGCCTGCAGGGGGCGCTGCGGGGGTGTTCACAGCAGTGAGCCTGTGACAAGCAGCTCGGCGTAGAACTACACTCGGTGAACATTGTTTTGTTTTTATTGATAAATTTAGACATGAAATGAACTTCACTATTTCCCGTGTAGTTCTGGAGGGAAATAGTTATTATTACTCAAAATTATAGTGGCATTTACTGGCAAAATCCCCACACCATCCTCTTCTTCGTGGCCCAGCTTTTCAGGTGTGTTGGGTGATGACTTTACCACTGAGCTATGCCCCCAGCCCAGGATCCTAAGTTTCAAGGTGTCATTTTATATCTAGATTTTACATTATACTGTAACTGATTGTTTTTCAGTATACTTTTAATGCTTGGGCATATTTGTAGATTATATTCTTGCAGAAAAGTTTCACATTAAGCATTTGTTTCTTCAGTATCTGTATGAAAACCTGTGTTCATTTGGCCTCTTTTTTTAATTTGATGACCTGGAATGCGTTGCAAAGAAGATTTGAGAGGATCACAGAGCTGACCTAGATTGTGGAATTTATATAGATTGGGCAGGAATAAAAACAATACATATGTGCCTTCCATTTGAGTAACAGAAATATCCCATGCTTTCTTGGAACTAGATGGATAATATAGAGTATGTTCTTTAATGCAATAGTGGCTAAGTGTTTTTCAGTGTGAAAAATCAAAACAAACGTAATCCAAACCAGAAATCTAGACTTGTTCTGATTGTCCGATTCACTTAGATTTAGTTCAGAAAAAAATGTGTAATGAGCAGACACTTCAAATGAGAGAGCAGGCCAGGCATGGTAGTGCACACCTGTGACCCCAGCACTCGAGAGGCTGAGGCAGGAGGATGATCATGGGTTTGAGGCCAGCCTGAACTGCTGCATATGAGACCCTGTCTCCAAAAATTTAAAAAAAAAAAAAAAAAAAAAAAAAAAGATGAAGTGTATCCTGTTTCCTAAGTAATGAAAATAGAAGACAGACTTCTAGTGCTCGCTGGCACGCTGTTGGTTGAAGCCTTTTGTTTCGGTTGCTTTGCAGCTGTGGATCGATCGGTTTCATCAAGTCTGTCAGACGCAAAGGACGCCTTGGTGAACGCCGTCGTGGATTCGCTGTCAGCGTACAGCTCTGCTGTCTCCAACTTCCAGCACTCTGGGTTAATGGCCCCCGCCTCCCTCAAGCTGTTTCCTCTCTATGTCCTCGCCCTTCTCAAACAGGTGATTCTCTCTCTCTGTTACCTTTAATGACATTTTTTAAAATTCTCAGGTGTGAAAACTGAAATCTAGGTTGTTGTTTTGTAATAGTTACCTAAAAGATTATGCACTTTAGTTTTGAAGACTAAGGAAAAAACAATGGAAAATAAAGGTCTGTACATATTAGTATTTGTAGAAGTATACTCTTTAATCCCTGTGAGCAGTTTAAATAATGTTGCGGTCATATCCCACTCAGTGTTTGCTTCTGAAAAGCTAGTCCAAGGAAAGGAGCTAGTTTTACTGACCATCTTTCCATCATCGCGGGCACCATCACAGGTGCAGTATATATCGTCTTATTTCATCCTTCAAATACCCTAGAGAGGTAGACACTGCTTTCCTTGTTGTTCTGTGCTAGCAGTGTAGTTCAGAGCAGCTGAGAAACTTGCTCACATCCCTATTAAATGTTGGCTCTGAGACTCGAATGCACACTTTCTCCATGCTTGGTAGCAGGTTTGCCCACTCTGTTTATGTTCTCCTTGAAAGCCTGTCTTCTTCCTTGTAGAAAGCATTTAGAACGGGTACAAGTACGCGCCTGGATGACCGGGTGTATGCCATGTGCCAGATCAAGTCCCAGCCGCTGGTTCACCTGATGAAAATGATTCACCCCAACTTGTACAGGATTGACAGGCTGACGGATGAGGTATGTGCTGGCGTGCACTGCAAGTTGTTCAGCTTGGATACATGGGAGTGTCTTGATTTCACACTAAGGTGATAGTATATTTTCAGTGCTATTTGTTGCAAAGCTAAGCTGTAGAGTGGGCATTTTCATTTATATTCTGAGATACCGGTAATTTCTGATACAATCACATCACACCACTGATTGTAATAACTCTAATGTGCAGATTGGTAGTACATTTTTGTTTTTGTGTTAAAACTATACTCTCTGGAATTGTTATTAATTCCCAACATAATATTATGTTTCTAAGGAAGCGTAAGGAAAGTAGCTTGTGGTGCAGCAGGTCAGCGGTCCTGAACCAGAAAGGACCGAGCATGCCTGCTGTTATTCTTAGTTGGAATGTATTTGAGTTTCTGGATTCCACAACCAAGGTAGCAGTGTGCAGAGTCAGTATTTTTGCTCCCTACAAAGTTCTTGAGTGTCACTTCGTAGTATTCCGTATGGTTGGTGACCGGTAGTGACAGCGGTGTCAACCCTTTCACGCTGTGCTCGGCTTTGCAGGGTGCCATACACGTGAGCGACAGAGTGGTGCCTCAGCCGCCTCTCCAGAAGCTGTCTGCGGAGAGGCTGACGCGGGAAGGCGCTTTCCTCATGGACTGTGGCTCGGTGAGGCCCTCTGTGACAGAGCTCCTCGCGGGGTCTCAGGGTCAGCTGGACAAGGGGAGGCAGTCAGGGTCTTCGGCCTTGGGGCCTTGGAGCGGGCAGTGCAGGGGTGCGGGTGAGCGCCAGGCAGAGGCTGGTTTCCTTCAGAGCTTCTAGTTGACATCATGTTCCTGTCAGAGATGAATGCATTTTTATCATGCATTGTATGGAGAGAGGAATTCTTATCTCCAAGGACTCCGCTGTCAGAATCAAACGTCAAAGGACTTTGGGAGTTTACCTGGTTCACCTTTGTACAACCACTGTCAGAAATCTCTGATGAGGAGTTTAGCTTAGAAGTCACTGCACAGGGCTGGAAAGGGTTATAGGACAGGCAAGATAGCTTCACAGCGAGTATACCTTCTGAGCAGAAAGAGAGTTCGGGTAGCCATAGAAGAAGGGCAAACCCATGGAGTGAAGTATAGGGCTGGTATTATGATAGTGGGCGACACCAAGCCCCAGCACTCGGAGACTGAGGCAGGGGAAGCACAAGTTTGAGCCCAGCCTGGGCAACTTAGCGACTTAGCAAGACTGTTCTCAAAAAGTTATGAAAAGAGCCGGGCGTGGTGGCGCACGCCTTTAATCCCAGCACTCGGGAGGCTGAGGTAGGCGGAGCATTGTGAGTTCGAGGCCGGCCTGGGCTACAACGCGAGCGCAAGGCCGGCCTGAGCTGCATAGTGCGACCCTGCCTCAAAAAACCAGGGCCGGGAGTTTGGCTCAGCGGCTTAAGTGCCTGTCTGGCAGGTGCGAGGCTGTGAGTTCAATCCCCGGTGCCACAAAAAAAAAAAAAAAAAAAAGTTATGAAAAGGGCTGAGGACATAGCTTACTGCAGGGGCCCTGCATTCAATCCCTCATACTGTGGCCACCACCCAAAACGGTGAATGGAAAACACAATGAGGTATTCAGATTAAAGCTTTACATTCCTACTGGAGAAATACGTGAGAAAGAGGACCAAATATATTTTATGAGAACCCTTGAAATGTGAGCGAAGATCGAGTTACTCCAGAGCAGTGAGGGCGGAGCTATTGGAGCTTTGGGTGATAACCGCCGCTGGCTGCGCTGCGTGTGCCGTGGCTTTGCCCCCACTGCTCTGGATTCTTGGATTTGGACTCGTAGTGTGCCAGCTGCCAGCTTCTGTCTTGCTTTTCTATTCATTCCTACTGTATCTGTGATAACAAACCACCTCCTACACAAGGTCATTTTGAGAGGATTAGCTGTAATGGATTTTCTGGACTATTCAGTTGTTTTAATGTTTTTTTGCCTTTTTCAGGTTTTTTACATTTGGATCGGAAAAGGCTGTGACAATAACTTCATAGAGGATGTATTTGGGTACCCTAATTTTGCATCAATACCACAGAAAATGGTCAGTGAATTGTATACAACTTTTTTGTTTTGCTTGTTTGCTTTTAATGTTTTTGTTAACCTAAAATTTATGTAAGATTCACTCTCGTAGCCATTGGAAAGCGTGCAGTTCAGTGATTTCTAAATATCTTCACAGTGTCATCCAGCCATCTGCTCTCATTTCTGAACATTTCCATCTCCCCAGCAAAGAAACCCCTTCCTCCCCGATCTTCGCCTTCCCCTCCACTTTGGCAGCTGCCCACTGCCTCCTGTCCGTCCGGCTGCGCGGTCGTGTAGAAGCCTTCTGGCCTTAGGCTTCCCTCACTCCCATTACTTTTGAAGCCCACCGTGTGGCCTGGGTTCAGCTCATGCCTTTGTGTGACTGGGGTCTGTCCCTCGTGCTGCTGCTGTCTGAGGCTGTGGTGAGCAGTGCTGCTCTGAATGTCTGGGCAAGTTCCTGGGGGGCGCAGGGCTCAGCCACCCTGTACCTTCCGTGTCTGCCTTCCAAAGAAGCATCAGACTGCTTCCAGACGGCCTTACAGGAGCGCGCTGTTACACGCCTAGTGTCTCCACTGGGCCTCTACTGAATGCAGGTTCACCAGCGCCAAGGAAATGCGACGCTGGCTTCTGGCTGCACTCATTGAAAACAGGGGCCTTGCTTACATGTTGTAAATATGTCCTTTTTCCTGAAATTAATACAAGTTCAGTGCAACCCTTGTCCTAATCTAGTGTTTAGATTTTCGTTTCTTCTAGTTTGATAAGTTAATCTGAGAATTCATTTCTAAATAAAGATAATAAGGAAACACTCATGAAGAATTGTAGTGTCAGCAGAAGGTGGGTGCAGGAGAAGAGTCCAGCTGAGCAAATGGTGGACCTGCTCCAAAGCTGAGCTGGTCAGGCAGGCTCGGCACAGTCCCCAGAGCAGTCTGGGGGCACTGGGGCTCAGAACGGGTGGGACTCTAAAAGACAGGATGAGGCACAGATTTCACTTCAGGGCGTCGTGGGGAGACCTGGAGCAGTAGAGAAAGAATCCTGGGGACAAGTGCAGGGCGCTCGCCTGGCTTATGGGAGCCGCCGCGCCGAATCTACAGTGCTAACAACAGAATAGCAATGGTCCGGGGCCCCTGAGCCACCATTAGGAAGAGACAGAAGCTGGATCTTTACCTAACTCCATACATCAAAATAACTCCCAAAGGGGCTGAACATTTAAACATGGGGAAAGGAAACTGCTGGCCACTGGAAGAAACACTGTTAAATATTTATGGTTTTTTTTTTAATAAACTTACTATGAGGAAGTCCTTTATAACCAGGAATCTAAAATGTTTTTATTTGGTGATTAATGAAGCCACATCACAAGGAGCAAAATTCCAAGGTTATCTGGTAGCATAGAATTTCTTCAAGTTACCATTTGGCAAAGATTTTTGAACCTTTCTAGAGACCCATTTGACATCAGATGTTAAGAGCACATTCTCTGTAATATGTGATTATTGCACAATGCAGTAAGTTATTTTTCTCTTAAAAGTAATATATATAGTAGGTAGGTAGATACAGACATGTGTCCATGCTTACAGTGTTAAGTGATGTCTGTGCTTAACTGGGAAAGTTTTCCTTCAAAATGGCAGTGTGATTTTTCTTACTTTTTTAATAGTGACGTTTTACAAATATAATTAACCCAAATAATTTTATGTAAACTGTATATGCTACGTAGTTCAAATTATGTCGTGTACTTTCACATTGGCTTTGAAAAAGAAAAATCTTACATATTCATACCAATTCTCAAAATATTAGTAATTTGTATTGGTATTTATTCCTAATAAGTTAGTAATTAAGATATATGTGAAGAACAGACTCCTCACTTTAACATAGGCTTGCACATGGTTTTTAGATACATTTACAGGTTCATGCTGCTCTTTTAAATTCCCCGCCCCCATGGCTGGGCGTGGCAGATTACACCTGTAATCCCAGCACATGGGAGGCTGAGGCAGGAGGATCAGCGTGAGTTAAAGGCCAGCCCCTATCTCAAAAAGAAAAAAGACTCCTTGCCTTTCCATTTTAAGAGTTAAACATGGAATTCTCCTGGCGCCTGTCTTTAGGCTGGAGCCTACTTATGTAACTGCTGAGCGAATTGGCCTTGTGGGGGGCCTCTGCATTTGAGTATTTCCGGTAGAAGCAGCGAGGGCACATGGCGGTACAGTGACCTGTTCATCACTGTGTGTGTTCTCTGGGTTTATCTAGAAGAAAATTAACACTTAAATAAAAAGGCAGGAACATGCTCATCAGCAGACATTTTTTCTAATTAGGAAATCAGCAGCAGATTTGGCGGCGTTTCAGATGTGTGCCGTGTGCCTGCTCAGGCGTGTGGTTCGTGGGCGGGAATCAGGAGTGAGTTCTCCTTCTGCGGACCCCAGGAGGGGACCCGCCCTCATTCTGTTTCTTCTTCAGACGTGTCTTCCGGACCTGGACACGCTTCCGTCGGAAAGGACCCGGGCCTTCGTGGCGTGGCTTCGGGACAGCCGGCCGCTGAGCCCCGTCCTGCACGTGGTGAAGTAAGTGCCTCCCTGGGGGCGCTGCCAGACGCGGCCCGGGCAGAGCGCGGGACAAGGACCCCTGTGTCCGAGCGCCTGGAGCCCCGTGCAGGAGCACAGGTTTTCAAAGTGCTTAGGGGAGTGCGTCTGGCTGTCTTTCAGGGATGAGAGTCCCGCCAAGACGGAGTTCTTCCAGCACTTGGTTGAAGACCGGACGGAAGCCGCGTTCTCTTACTACGAGTTTCTGCTTCACGTCCAGCGGCAGATCTGTAAGTGAGGTGGAGTGCAGGTGATTGAGAAGCCACGATACATAAACCAGGTAACAGGAGCGCCGGGACCTGGTCACAGATTCAGTGCTCGCCGGCGGGCTCGCTGGCTCTGGCCGGGCTGCGGCGGCGGAAGGGAGGAAGGAGCGGCCGTCCCGCGGCCACACGCTGCCTCCCCTGCGGGCGGGCGGCCCTGCCTTCCGGGGCCGTGGAGTTCTGTGCACTCTCGGCTGGCCGGCCGGCTGCCCGCGCAGCCGTGTGCAATGACGCGTCGTCACGTGACATTAGATGCAGCTGTTTTCCCACGAGCCCTACAACCTTTGCGGACGTGAGTCTGACCCGAGGCAGCGGCAGGCAGAGGCGCCGTGCTGCTCGTTCCTGTGGGTACTTTCTGACCAGGAGTGGTTCCTGCTCCCGCAGTGAGCCCGACGTTGTCCCTGTAAAGACCACAGAGTTTCAGTACCTGCGCGATAGAGAAGTCTATATATACATGATGTACATAAGTGTTACATTTGTAAAGAAAATGTAAAAATGTAACTACCGAATACGAATTGCTTCACCTGTGCTTCATTGTTGGATGACAGCTCTTTTTGTCACAGTTAGAGAATGGGATTGACTAACACATATTCTGAATTGAGGCCACAAAAGAAACACAAAACTTTGTAATTCTGTTAAATCTTTTATGTGGATTTATTTATGATCAGCCTACTAATTAAAAATATTTTGCTTGAGAATTGGTTTGGTGTTTTTTGGGGGTTTGTTTTTGGTGGGGTTGGTGGTATTTTTTACATATAGGACATACTGAATTCACTTCTGGGGCAGCCAGAATGACCACACACCTTCCCCTTAGCAATGCACGTGAATCAACAGGCATACGTGTTCATTAGCTTGTAAACTTTACAAGTACTTACTTTATATTCTAAAAACAAGTGATGCTATTTTCAAAATACATTAAATTACTAAATATGGTCTTAAATTATCTTTCTTTTTTAAATGAAGTGTTTTCCCTGTGTGTTGCGTGTGCACGTGTGTGTGTGTGTGTGTGTTGCGTGTGCACTCAAGGGCTGCTGGGGGAGCCCAGGGCCCTCGAGTGCAGGGAAGCGCTCTGCCCATGAGCTGTGTCCCCGCCCTTTTGGTTTTCAGACAGAGTTGCACCAAGTCCCCAAGCTGATCCCAGACTAGTGATCCTTCTGCCTCGGCCCCGGCGTAGCTGGGCTTACAGATGAGGGCCACCGTGCTTGGATTCCTGCATATTTAAAACAAGAAAATGTTTGTGGCATGTGTGACTGTCCTTTTTATTTAATTGGCTTTAAGATGATCTTCTTGAACTTAGAGAGTAATTTTATTCTTTTGAAGGAATTTCCTAGAGGGGAGATGAGGCGACACATACCTGTAATCCCAGCACTCTTGAGAGAAACTGAGGCAGGAGAATCACAAGATTGAGTCTAGCCTGGGCAGTTTATAGACTTAGTAAGACCCTGTCTCAAAATTAGAAATAAAGGAGTCAGTGCAAAGGCCCTGGGTTCAATCCCCAGTGCCACCAAAAAAGAAATCTCTTCGGCTGGGTGTAGTGGCTCACATCTGTAATCCTCACAACTTGGAGGGCTGAGGCAGGAGGGTTGCAAGTTCAAGATCAGCCTGGGCAACTTAGTAAGACACTGCCTCAAAATAAAAGATGTTTTAAAAGACGAGGGATGTAGCAGCGTGGTAGAGCCCCTGGCCTCAGTCACCAGTGCCACAGAGGAAGAGGGGAACTCGGGCTGGTGCTGCAGCTCAGTGGCGGAGCCTCCCCGAGGCTGTGCCCCACGCGGGGGTCGTTCCGGCACCACAGAAGGGAGAGGAAGGAAAGACTCGTTCACCGGCAGCCTAGGAACTGGGAAGCGGTGATCCGGGGGGCTGTGGGATGGCATTTTCTTTTGTACTCTGAAGTCCCTGGCAATGAACTTTGGAAGGAAACGGCTGAGCGTGGGGCGAGCGGTTTGTACTGGCTCTGTGCTTTGGCGATCTCTTTAGACAAAAATAAAAGTGCTGTCTCCCATCCCTGATGGGAATGGGAGGTTAAGTGACTCACCCTAACTAACACTGCTTACTAATTAGTGGCAGAGCTGAAAACAGAGCAGAGTGTTCTCCACCCCCACCCCGCCCTCCGGGACTCGCCCCTGGGTCTCAATGTCTCCAGCGAGGGCATTCTCCAAGGGCAGCTGGACACTGCCCTCAGCACAGACAGTGCACTCGCTGGGCTCCATCCGTCACTCACTCAGTGAGCACAGGGCCCTCGATGCTTGCCAGGTACTGTTCCAAGCAGAAAACCAAGTCGCTGCTGCCACAAGCTCGCACTCCAGAGCAGGGTGCCGACCTGTTAGAGCTTCCTGGGCCACAGGTTCACTGCTCTAGAGCGAGAACGAGGGAGACCGCCGAGAGCACGACAGCCACCAGAAACACCGACACGTCACTCAGGATCCGAGGCAGATTTGTCTACTGCTGATCGGCACTGACCTCAAGACAAAAATGTCAGGCCTCAAAGGCTCTGAGAGGGAGGTTTTCATGGGGTTTGAAAGCAAGTGCAGATTATGTGGTGGTTATTGTTTGGTTCTGGCAGTACATATCATAGTGGCCAGCCGTGCATCACAGTGACCAGCTGTTTCTAAGAGAAAGGAATAACAGGAACTGTAACAGGAACTGAAGTAAACTGGAGGTTACCTGGGCAACTGACAGAAACTGAAGCAGAGTCGGGGGGCATTTTCTGCTACAAGAGGCGTCAGGTGTGGCGAATGAGGACAAGAGTCAGAATGCAGAAAGCTGAGGTCGGGGGGCCGCCTGTCCTGGTCGGGGAGAGGAACCGCCCGACGACTGCAGCACGTTTGTTTATACCGTTGGCAAGTTGGTCTAACAACTGGTTCACCTGGCTCACCTCGGGCTCTGCGCTCTTGGGCTGGCCTTGCTCTGAGAGCCCTGTGTGTGTGATGGCTCGCTCCACTGCCCACAGTTACCTGCAGGCTGCCTGGGTCCTCCTGTCAGCGCATCCAGAGAGTGGGGAAGGAGCAGTAGTGGGTTCCCGGGCCAGTCTCAGTGGGCTGCGGGTCCAGACCTGAAGGGAAAGCGTCCGGCACCCTGCATCTCTCCCCTCCAGCATCCGTCAGCACTTGTGGGAAGGTAGATTTCATCAGGGCTGGGTCCGAGAAACAGCAGCAAGGCGGTAGAGGAAGCCCACCAGGGAGTGACTTGCACTTCAGCTAGCGGAACACAGAACAGGAAGCAGGCAAACCCAAGGCAGTGGTCGGCTCAGTCTGCAGGTCCTGTTGAGGCCCCGGAGCTGGTAACGTATGGGTTCTAGAAAGAATGACCTGGAAAGACAAGGTGTGGTCAGGATGTGGGTTGCTTGGAACTGAAATTTAGGAGAGGGTGAAATAGTGTGAACTGTGGGACTTGTGGAGAGTGTCGGTGGAAGCAGGTAACTGACGTGTTACAAAGGTACCGGAGAGTAGGTCAGAACCCACAGCCAGGGGATTCAGAGGAGCCTTTGATTTTAAAATTGCCACCAAAGGACGAGGGCGTGGTAGCGATCCAGGGACTGCGAGTGACCACAGCAAGGAGTGCCAGGGGCGTGCTGTGGCTGGGCGGCACAACCTTGGAAGGAGAAAGCCACCCGGATCCCTCCGCTGAGCAGCAGCAGACCTTCCCTGGGGCTCAGGATCCAGACAGCCACTGCTCAAAAGCCATTCAGGGTGGTGGTGTCATCCGAAAACGGGTTTTAGGGCCTCATGTGGAGAGAGGCGCAGTTTGCGAGGGCAGCGCAGTGGGGCAGATGGAGCAAGTATCTGGGCATTTGCTCTGTGAGCAGGAAGGGTGGGGTGAGGGGAAGGGTCATAGCTGGGAGCCCCCTTTGCCTCTGGCTGAAACTCATCCAACAGTGGTCCCTAGTGCTGCTGCTGCCGATGGAAAAGAGCAGCTGTTTGGCGACACTGCCACACACATGTCTGATTTGTGCCACCTGGGGCAGGGCCTGACCAGAGACACCCGCCGTGTTCCGAGGAGAGCTGGCTGTCTTCGGGTGTGCCTGTGTGCATGCAGTCCTGTGTGGCAGCTCTCTGTGGATGTGACTCCATGTCAACCGGTGAGGTCTTCCTGCTCAACTACTCCTGAGGATGTAGGGAAGCTGGAAGACTTACAGCAAAGCTAAAAGTAACGCTGCAGGTATCATCCAGATAGAACTACAAATAGCCGAAAGAAAATAATCTAAGGAAGGAAGAAAAACAGTCAAGCCTGGTTTGGCACATAAAAGACCTGAAAACACAAAACGGTAGTGTTGGGGAAAACGGAACCGAGCCAGATGGAAGACACGCAGCACCAGAGGCACTTGGAAGGCGAACGACTTTTATTACACAGGCAGACTGGTGGGGTCTCCGTTCCCAGCCATCAGCCCCGCCTTGGGGTTCATTGAACACTTGCACATGTAGTTAACAGGAAATACAGAAGGCTAGCAGAAAGTACAAAAAGACTGATAACAGGACTTGCTGTGGTCGGCTACATATTGTCATACATTGTTAGGCAGACTTATTTCAGGCAAGTAAGTTGGGGGGTTTCTATCCTGTAGCAGGAACATCAGGGCTAGGGGAGCAGGAAGAGAATTGCTGTCTTAGACTGAGCCTAGCTGTCTCTGAGTGGTAACCCCTTGAATTCTTGGAACGGGTCCGCATACCAAGGCGTGCTCCTGTCTGAGTTACACACACCTGACATGCTGCGGCTGGTGCCGGAGTGCCAAGGCTGCTCTAACTATGGGCAGGCTGTTCCTGCCTTTCCTATCCTTGAATACAGTAGCAGACTTATACGTTTTAAAATTTCCTTTACAGTAGGAAGATGGTTTGTTTTGTTTTGTATTGTTTTTTAGTACTGGGGATCGAACTCATGACCTCATGCTTGCCAGGCAGGTGCTTACACCACTGAGCTAAATTCCCAGCCCCCTGGAAGATATTTTATAATTCACTCATCTTTTGTCCCTGAATTCAGACATAGGCTCTCTGCCCACCAGAAAACTGGTATCTGCTTTCTAATAGTACTACACAGTGTGGCCGGGAAACGTGTGTGTGGCCTGGCAGGGAACAGGTGGCCACAATCAAGGCACACAAAACCTGTTGACGCATTGCCTTCTGTTGAACGTGAGCTGACCCCAAACTTGAATTCATTTCTTGGTCCCCTCTAGGAGGTTTTCACTTAGGGACCAGCGAGCACTGCTTCCTAGTAACCCACCACTCAGTTACCGGAGACCTCTGCGGTGCGCCTGCACCCACAAGTGAAGGTCAGTGTGTGTGGGTTTACTGGAGACGCTACTTCTACGAACCTCGTTCCCCCAAAAGGGCTTATTCATCCTGTCCCACAGACGTGGTGCCAGGCCGTGATAGAAAGGACCCGGCATCTCTGGAGCATTTTCTCACCAGTGCCCTCGGCGCCGCGAGCCATGTGAGGGTTTGGCAGCTGTTTTTGCTTTTGGGTGCAGATTGCTGCAGCTGGACAGCCCCTCAGTGTGCTAGCGGTCAGTGGATTAGTGCGGTGCCTATGTTTATACTATTTTTCTAGTTTTCTGTAAGATTTTAAATATTGTTTTCAGAAATGAAATAATTATGCCCTTGTTGCTGAAACAGAAGTATGTATAAACCTTTCACTTTCCCTTTTTTTTTTTTTTTTTTTTTTTTTTGCCTTTTTGAGACAGGGTCCCACTATGAAGGTCAGGCTGGCTTTGGGTTCACTTTGTAGCCCAGGCTGGTCTCAAATTTGCAAAGATCCTCCTGCCTCAACCTCCCAAATTCTGGGATTACAGGCATGTGCCACCATGCCCAGCTTCACTTTCCTTTTAACACTTTAATGATGATATGGCCAATGAATACCTACTAATTGAAGTAATTTATCAACACAAGGCAAATGCAATATAATGACTGGGTTCTTTTAAAGTTAATAGCCTATGGCATTATAATTTTAAACCATGTATTTCAGCAATTTTTATATGTTTCTCTCAGGTCTTTATCAGTGGGAACTTGAGGGTCGGATCCAGGCCCTCGCTCATGCTAGGCAAGCATCCAGCACTGAGGTGCACCCAACCACAGGAACCTTTTTGAATTTATCCCATCGTTACATCTCCAAAATCCTATCCCATGGCAGAATACGTAAGAGCAGTAGATTTATCTTATTTAATTGAATGACTAGGAAGGCATACTAGCCTTGCTTATAATCACGTCATTTCTCAGAGACCCTTGGGAAAATTGTAAAAGTCTGCTAGTCATGACTGTCTCGTTTTTAGTGAAACCCCCCATGTTTAATGACGTTTTGGGGTGTTTTTCCTCTATTCAGCTTCTTTCAAGTCCTGCCTCCTCGGGACTCCGGTTTACGCCTGACTTCCCGTGACCTGAGGCCTTGTGATGAACAGAAGGCGCTGTTTCTAGCCTGTCTTCTGCTCATCATCGAACGCTGATGAGTAACGACCCACAGAGTCAGGACTGACCGCGACGCTTGGAGAAGTGAGGAGGGAGATGTTTAGCTGGGGTGTAGCTCAGTGGTCCAGCGCCTGCCTCACAAGCGCGAGGTCCTGAGTTCCATCCAAAAAAAGCTGAGATATTCAACCACTGAGGCCTCAGGCGCTGTCTCACGGCCACCTGAGTGGTCGGAAGAAAGGTGCCCCCCAAACACAGTGGGTGAACCGAAGTTGTGTGTAGAGAATTTATGGCGGTGTGCGCCCCGTGTAGGATACGGACCCCGACCGCCCTCTGCTCTGCCTCCCCCATCCCTGTCCTCCCTTATGACCACTGCTGGTGTCCTGGAAACACAGACTGACCCCTCGGTCTTAGTACCCCACGGGCCTGCCCCCAGCAGGCACTCAGTAAAGTCCGCTGACTCACTGTTCACTGATTCCCAGCTAGAAAATGAGTTCAGCTTGCACCCAAAGGAAAGCATGCGGTCCACAGGTTCTCACTGTGTAGCCTGTGCTGGCCTCAGACTCACAGTGGTCCTCCTGCCTCGGCCTCCTGTGTGCTGGGAGGCCTGTGCCATCATACCCAGCTCTAAACATCGTCTGTTGGGTGAGAAAAGAAACACCTGTACCACACTAGATAGAAAGGAAGTCCAGCAGACCAGGGACAGCGGCAGTCGACAGAAGCCGCAGGAGGGTCCCCCGAGCCGCTCCATGCCCAGTGGACAGTGCACGCCACGGGAGTGCTGGGAACGTGGAAGACAAGCTGTGCCGCCTCCACCACGCTGCCCACGGTGCGTGGTGGCTCCGGGGACCGGGGCTCCACTGACGTTCGCATCAGTGTGCGGCGCACTATGCTGTGACCGGGGCCCTGGCAGGCTGCGATCGGAGCCCCTGCCTCGGTCACCACGGCGCCGCACGTCCCGGGAAAGCAGGCGTGACCGGTTGGCATGCCCTGGGTCATGGAGCGGTTTCCTGGACAGACAGGTCACAGGCAGCTACTGTTGCGCCGGCCCTGCCTGCACTTCCGCCGATGCCCCGTCCCTGCGGTCACGCGATGTCATCCATCATCGTGGCCGTGCGACCCCCACACTTCACTCTCGACCAAGGGACGCATTTCATACCCAAGAACGGTGGCAATGGAGACTCATGTGTCATCAGAGTCTGTCCCCCGACAAGCAGCGGGCCTGGCGCAAAGGTGGCGTCTCTGGAAGACTCGGCTCCAGAGACCGCTGGGGTGCGGGACGTGTTTGGAATCCGCACCAAAACGCTGCTCTCGGCCAGAGCACACGAGTGTGAGAGTCTGGAACGGGAGGCGCGCGCTCCGGATCGGAGGAGATTCCCGGGACCCTAGGGTCCTCGCTCCCAGACACACACACTGCGCCCGCTGAGCTGGAAGTCGGGGACCACAGCCGGGGCTCCCCGTGCCAACCGCAGGCCACAGGCTGGTGCAGATGTTGGAAAGAACCGGCCTGCTGCTTCCACGAGGAGGGGGGACTATCCAGGGGCCTCGAGCCTCTTCCTCTTGGTGCTTCTGTGTTCCATACGGAAAGTCAGCGGCCACAGCGGCCAGTAAAGGATGGGTCCCCAGTGACCGAACCTTCCCAGACGAAGCTGGGAATCTCCAGCGAGGGAAGGGGCGCCGACAGCGGAAAGCGGGGTGCGGCCTGAGCCTGACCGAGAAGGAATTCCTGCTCTGCACGGCCACGTTATTAACGTTAGGCTGGATCTGACGCAGTGGGGGGCAAACGATAAAATTCGAAGGATGCCCCGCTCCTCGCTGTGTCCCTGCGCCGTACCCGAACTTCTCGGGCCTCCTGCCCCCGCTCGGCCCGCCGAGAGTCCTTGGGCTGAGCCTGACTTCAGCCCCCTGGTCAGGTTCTGCGTCCCAAGATTCCTCCCAGCTTAGGAACAGACATTTCTTTGCTGGCTACTGCCGTTCTAACTCCTGAATTCTTAGGATGAATTTATTAACTACTTCCCCCATGCACGGCTGATGGACACACAGAAGAACGCAACCGCTGGCATCCAGTAGGCGCAGCCAGACTGCAGACAGCCTGCGCGGAACTAGCGTCACCCCTCGTCTCTCTCCGGCTCTCCGTCCTCTCCCCTGCGCCCCCTCCCAGGGACTAAGCTCAGCTGGGCTTCTGCACTGAGCTTCCAACATCCCCAGCCATTTTTTTTTTTTTTTTTTTTCGGCACCGGGGATTGAACTCACAGCCTCGCACCTGCCAGACAAGCACTTAAGCTGCTGAGCCAAACTCCCGGCCCAGGTTTTTTTGAGGCAGGGTCGCACTATGCAGCTCAGGCCGGCCTTGCGCTCGCGTTGTAGCCCAGGCAGGCCTCGAACTCACAACGCTCCGCCTACCTCAGCCTCCCGAGTGCTGGGATTAAAGGCGTGCGCCACCACGCCCGGCTTTTTTTTTTTTTTTTTTAATTTTAAGACAAGGTCTGGCTAAGTCTCAAGAGTTGCCCAGCCTGGGCAGAAACTTGCAATCTTCCTGCCCCAGCCTCCCAGGCTACGAGAAACGCAGGCATACCCCGCCATGCCTGCCTCTGGAATCTCCTTATTAATAGGACATTACGAGCTCTTCGCCTCTGAGCCTTTGAGCAGGCTGCTGCTGCTGCTGCTGGGAACACACCTTCCCTTCCCATTGTCTGGCTTTCTTCCTCCGCGGCTGGTGTCCCCTGGAACCAGCCTACCCCGCACCCTGCTGAGGCAGGGTCTTCCTGTGAGGTGCCCCCCTGGGCCACCGTGCTTTGGTGTAGTCTTCGTTCTGCTCAGTCACCTGCTCCTGCGTAGGCAACAAGCCTTTTACTGAGCTCTCTAACGGTGTCTGCCCCACCTCCCTGCGCTTACAACCAAAGGGCGCGTGCTGCTGCTTTCTAGCTTGCTGTTAGCTAGTTTCTATTTGAGACAGGGTCTCACTACATACTTCGGGCTGGCTTCAGACTCATGGCTGTCCTCCTGCCTCAGCCTTGGCGTGCTGTTGACTAAACAGCGTCCCTCCTGTCTTGGAGCTGGCCTTCCGGGTGGAGGGAGGACAGATAGATAAATACAGGGCTGAGGATGGGGCTGAGTGGGCTCAGTGCTAGAGGACTGGCATCGCACACATGTGATCCTGGGTTTGCTCCCCCAACACTACGACAAATGTGTGTGCCCGTGCACGCGCAGCTTACACACTTAGAACCTGACACGGAGGTGGCGATGGTAATTAAATGCTAGGAAGAGCAGGCAGAGGACCGGCTGGCAGGCAGGGAGGAGGATCAGCACAGCCTCCACGACACTTCGTGCTTGGCTGCACATCAAGCTGAGGCTTTGCTCCCAGGGGAGGGAAGGGTGGGCCTGCCCGCGGTGGGCGCCGGAGGACAGCAGAACCAGCCCTGCGGCACAGCTCCGGGGAGACGTCTGCCCTGAGAGTCCCTTGATTACAGTCCTGAGCGCTCTCTGCCCATGCTGTGTTTAGGATCTGTTTCAGCTGCTGCGATGAGGACGCTCTCTGGTTTGCTTAATTTTGCTGCTGGCATGCTAGTTTTATTAAGTGAGCTGGATAGCTTCCCTTCTGTTTTGATGCTTTGGAAAAGTCTGAAATAGCTATAAAACAGCTAAAATGTTGCTGTGTGAAATAGGTATTATCCATTTTTTAGATTTTGCTTGAACTAGCCCAGTAAGCCTGTGCCTTTCTCCAGGCAGATCACTGAGCACTGTTTCAATCTATGGCTGCTCATCTATTCAGTCTCTTTCTTTTTCTTTGTAGCCAGTTTTGGGCATTTTTATCTTGATTGATCCGAGCAACTATTGGACCTGCCTTAGCTGGGCATAGTGGTGCACACGTGTAACCCCAGCATCCGAGAGCTGAGGCAGGAGGGTCGCAAGTTCAGATTCAGCCTGGGCAACTTGTTGACTTACTGAGACCCAGTCTCAAAGAGGAAAAAGGCCTGGGATACAGCCCTGGGTTCAATCCCTGGTACTGGGTGTGTGTTGGGGAGAGTTATCTTTTTTGATCCTTTCTGTTATTTTTATCCCCCCCACCATTCTTGTTTCAAGTTTTCCTATCTTGGTGCTTAAAAGAATACAACTAACCCCTGGAGTTTCGTTCAACCTTTTAGAGGGAAGGAGCAGTTTGTATAGAGGAAAAGTGGAGAAAAATTGATTTGTTATGTTTCCACCTTTATCATTTCTTCCTGTCTACTCTAGGTTTATTTTTGCTACTTTTTTCTGGCTCCTTAGATTATAAGTTTAGTTTATTTTCAACCATTTCTGTTTTCTAATAAATGCACTAAAGCGTATATATTTTCTTGAGTACTGAGGTTTTAATATTAAGTGCTTTTGTTCATGTTCAATTTTGTTTTCGGGGGTTGTTTGGGGTTTGTTTTGTTTTGTCCTGTTTTGTGTTTTGAGACAGGGTCTCTTTGTAGTTCGGGCTGGTGTCCAACACACTATGTAGTCCAGGCTGACTCTAATTATTAAGAATGGAGACTACACTGGGTGTGATGGGGCACGCCTGTAATCCCAACACTCGAGAGGCTGAGGCAGGAGGATTACTGAGAGGAGGCCAGTTTGGCCTAGATAGTGAATTTGAAGCCAGCCTAGACTATAGAGCAATACCATGTCTCTAGAAACAAAAGAAGTCAAGGGATGAAATCTGGAAACTACTTTTATTAGAAACTAAAGCACAGATCTGAATGTCAGGTTCCTGAGGAAGGCTCAGCCAGCCCTGGAAGCACAACAGTGCGAGTGAAGACACAGAGTGGAGTGGGAAAGTGAGGCCCAAACCCTGGCTTGTTAAGATAGGAAACACTTTCAAGTAATATTCCCGGGCTGGGAGTTTGGCTCAATGGCTTAAGCACCTGTCTGGCAGGCACAAGGTTGTGAGTTCAATCCCCAGTGCCACAAAAAAAAAAAAAAAATAATAATAATATTCCTGAAAATCAGAATTTATGTGTGTTGGCTACTTTTTTCTCGTTGCTGAGACAAAATACTTGACGCCTAAAATGAAGGAAGGAAAGGTGTATTTTGCTCACAGTTTGTGGAGGTTTCAGTCCATACCCAGCTGGCTCCAAGGCAGGGTGGCACAGGGCAGAGGGCAAAAAGGGCAAAAGAGGAAAAGCACGGTGCCTTCCTTCCCTTATATAGTATGCCAGCTCCGCCCCTGGGCAGGCACCTTCCCTCCCGTGTATAGTATGCCGGCTCCGCCCCTGGGTGGGTGCCTTCCCTCCCGTGTATAGTATGCCAGCTCTGCCCCTGGGCAGGTGCAGCACCCACACTGCTAATCCCAGCACTAGACAATGAACCAATCACAAACGCTAGACTCAGCCACCTCCGTGACTTCAAGAGGCTTTGGGGGTCATCCAGACACAACCATAACTTTATGCAAGAAATCCATGATGACCGGAATTTTCAATGAAGACAAGATTTGCTGCAACACATCGGTGCCTGATCCTGGCTGTGCAAGGGCTTTAGCAGCTAGTAGAAACCAGATGTGTCAGAGGACAGCAGCAACCCAAGGGCCAGGTGACGAGCCCAGGGTCAGAAGGTATGGACTTCCAGATGAGCTCTGGCCCTGTGACCTGTGGAAGGTCAGGAACCCGTGAACTTCAGGCTCTTCCATGTCACAGGGGGCAGACACTTGCCCCATAAGGTTTTATAATGGCCTAAAAAGATCATGCATGCAAAGCACTTCGGCCTCAACCACAGAGGCAGATTCAGGTTTGGGGCAAGCCTAATTTGGGGTACTGTGCTTAAGGAAAAAAAACAAGGAATACAAAATTGACATGGTAGAGAAGAAACAAACATTTTTTAAAGCACAAAACCTAGAAAAATCAAACTCTAATAAATAAGTTGCCCCTTCTGTTGCTGTGATAATCTTCCTACATTTCTTGGCCACATTCTCTTTAACTTCCTTCTCATACTACAATTCTGTGATGCTTTCTAGAGAATAAAAAGGACAGTGCTACGACCCATGTGGCCCCTGAGGTTCTTGGGGTGCAGGACCCGGAGAAGGTGAGAAAAATAAAGAAAGAGACAAAGCTGGGGTCAGGTGGAGTCCTTATCTTCCTGATGGGAGGAAAAGTACAGTTCAACCAACGCTGCTTGTTTATTTATATAGGGATTTATATAAGGATGAC
>RJWM01005834.1:25181-88899 GCA_004363535.1 Dasyprocta punctata | reverse complement strand
ATTTAAGAGGCATTTTTCGGAGGTAGGTTCATTGCCTCCAGTGTCTTAGCAGAAAATTCTAGTGGGTTATAATATGATGAAAGAAGAACAAAAGACAAAGTTATGTAACGGACATAAATGGCCTAAATAGTCTTTCTGAGAATGTTGAAAATTGTTTCGTGAATCATGGAAATCATTAAATATTTTGAATGGAGAAAGTTGAAATAGAAGATTCATTGAATATAACAGCTGTAACAGGTTGTGTTGTGCCAATTTTACAGGTGTTGATATTAAAGTCTAAGACTTTGTTATATAACCAAGTCTCACAGATCTAGAACACTAAGAATTCAAACCTAGGCTTGTGCTGTACATGAGTCCCTTCTTGTTTTAAGCTAAAAATGAGGGACACACTAGAAGACAAGTGATAGAGTTAAGAGATGAATGGAAAAATCTATAGGAAGACAGGTTAATGCATTTTGTCTGTACTGATACATGGACAAGTATATTCGTTACTTCTATCCCATTGCTAAGACAAAATACTAGACACCCAAAATTAAAGGAAGAAATGTTTATTTGGCTCGCAGTTTGTAGAGGTTTCAGTCCATAATCAAGGGGCTCCAAGGCACAATGGCACATAGCAGAGGGGCAACAATCTATGGCAGCAGAAAACAGCAAAATAAATAAATAAATTAATTAATTAATTAAATTTAAAACAAACAAAGAAAACAGTGAAAGAGGGCAGCAAGCCTCCTTCCCTCCCTCATATTGTATGCAGATTACCCGCCCAAGGATGGGTGCAGCACTCACACACCCAACTCCAGCACCAGGCAAGAAACCAATCAGCAACTCTAGATTTAGCAGCCTCTGAAAAGCTTGCCCCCCATGATGCATGAGACTTTGGGGGGACATCCAGACACAAAGCATAACAACTAGTAAGGAGAAAAAAACATAGTAGATAATTCCATATTTTGAAACTAGGACAATGCATTGTTGTTGTAAATAAGGAGGAAATTAGCATTGTGGAAACACAAAGTCTGACATGATAGAACTATCCTGTACCATGAGATTTTAAATTATTTAAAGGGGATAATTCAAAGCACTATGTTAACTGAATATGACTACTGAATTAAAAGTGACTAACATCTATATATGATATCTCATTTTTCAAATTTAACAAATGTTTCCTCTGAATTATTGCATTTGACTCTCATGACTTCATTAAATGGATTCTACTAGCAGAGATGAGAAATGTAGGCTTTGAGAAGTTACGAAGGTTGTTAAATATTATATAGTGAAAGCTTGGTGAAAAAATCGAGGGATGAATTTATGTTTTCTGATTCCAAATCCAGGACACCAAAAAGAGATGCCGGGGAAGTGATAAATAGTCATAAGCACTTTTAACTTCCTTGAGTCAACTAGAATACACATAAATTCCAAACTAAATAGAACTAGTTATCAATCTATGAAGTGTAGCAAGGGAGACTTAGATAAGCTTCAGGCAGGAATTCTAGTTCTGCAAAGACATAAATTCCTCACCAAGGCAGAGGTGGAGTGCCTTCATCATTTTAAATATGAATAAGGCACACCACTCCCTGCCCGGGCAGGGAGTGATGTGCGTGAGGCAGTGCCGGTGTTCCTGTGACATTGGACATCTCATCTAATATTCTATGAATGTAACATTAAAGAGAGAATTTAATTATAGTCTTAAAATCTATCCTCATTTAAAAAGTAAATGGATGTCTCTGATACTGAATACTGTAGATACTCCTTGCACGACGGCCTCTTTTCCATAGGTTTCTACTTGATACAGAATTGGAAAATTTCCTTGACCCTGCAAGCCTTTACTCCATTGCATCTTTCATATCTTTTCAAAGTTCAATAACTCATAAGCCTTTGTAATGTCATTTCATGAAAAAAATACTTTTATTAAGATGTCTCTTTCATACACAGAAGAGCAAGTTTGTGTGTGTGTGTGTGTGGGTGTGTGTGTGCATGTGTGTGTGTATACCACTGTCACATTGAAGTAGGTTGTGATTAGGGCAATGAGCACCACCCAGTGAGAGTGTTTTCATGAGAATCTCTGTATTATTAATTTCTCTGGCATGATGGTTGACAAATTAAATTTATTTTAAAATATCATGACAAAATGTACTTAGCAGTTATTATGCAAATAAACTATAAATGTTTAGATTCTAGGATTTTTTTAAAAATTTCCAAACAAAATATAGAATGCAAGTGATAATTTGTGAATAAACTGGTTGACCTCAATAGACAAATAACCCTTTGCAATTTGCTCCATCTTTCACTGAGCCTGGAGAAATGAAACAAGAGAAACACAAAAATTTCAAAGCACTGGTACTTGCAATTGATCATGGTATTATTTGGCTTTCCCATGCCAGAGAAACAATACCCTGTACACACAATTTAAAGGAGGAAAAACATAGTTTGGCACATGCTTTCAGAGGAATCAGTCCATGGTTAGCTGGTTCCAAAACAGGAATACGCTGGCAAAAGTGTGTGATGGAGTGAAGCTGCTTTGTGTTTGGCAGCTGGGAAGGAAAGCAGAACCAGAGAAGTAGAGAGAAGGGGCCAGATATATTATCCAAGGTCGCATCTCCATGACCCACCCAGACACATTCAGAAGTGTACTGTACTACTAATTCCTTAGGGAGCTTCCAACCCAATCAAATAGAGACAAACAGCTTCACCACCACTCTAATTGTGACAGATACTCATCTAGGACAACAAGACTATGAGGCATTAGATAATTTAGTAATAATTGTTAGGTACTGAGCTGAAAGAGAGGCATTTAAGCAGAGGAATATAGTCTTAAAGAAGAAAGAGTGCAGACCAGAACTATTTGCATAAATTATCAGTCACACCAACTTCAAAGATGACTGTATGAGCAGTGTTTTGACGAAAAACAATGAAAATGTAGTGGATAATGAGCGAAGGAACAGGGAAGCAGTTGCAAGATCCATCAGTCTGTCGTCCCTAATAACCCAAACTTATTTAAGATGCCTTTTTCTTGCTTGAATCCCAGAAGAGCATTGTGAGGAGCAGAAAAAACTCATTAGTTCAAAAATGAATTGATTATTGTGAAGTCTAGGCAGGGACCAGATATGTCATTACAAATGCATTATCTTTACCTCTTGCATAATTCTAAACTTTGGGAATAATATTCCCATTTATTTATGCTGAAACTAAGAAAGTTACGGAAGAACACACCCATGGATGAAGCTAAAGAAAGAGAGAATGAAAAGAATAGATAGAAGCTCATTTATGCAGAGTGTTGTAAGAGGTCCCCATGGCTGATGGCAGGAGAGAGGTGAAACGAAGTCATCTAAAGCAGCTGCATCTGAAAGTCAAGCGTTGTGTCAATGCTTTTCTAATCACCTCACGGCCTCCCAGGAATAAACACAGGGGTTTTATGAAATGGACAGGGGTAACTCACTTTGATTTTAAAGCTACCCACTGTAATATAAATTCACATGGCTTGTACGAATAGATATGGTATCTTTTTAAATTTCTTACCTGCTAGCAAAGTCACTGTGTGAAAAAGAAAAAAGGTAGATTTATTCAACTAGTCAAAAGGTATAAATATCTGCATGATATTTTAATGGGTCAGATTTTATAAAGTTTTCGTTTTCAAATTTTACTTCTGTCCTCAATATGGAGGTAGTACATTTTTGTCTATGTTTTTAAATGTTTTGCCTATGTGCCTTAGATAGATATACTTTAATAGGTATACTAAATCTATGTACCTTAGGTTAGTTAATGTGTCTTAGTTTAGCCAATTAATCAACAGATAAATTGTTTTCACCACTTAAATATTGCAAACAATATAATATATGTTAATTTTTTCTACAGAAATTTATTAAAAGTTTAATTTAGTTTCAAATGTGTGAATTTTTTTAAACAATTGACAGTTTTTCCAAGTTGCACTTCGTAAAGAACCAACTTGAACCACAGGGTTGTATGAGAGTGTTTTTACCCCCTGTCTTGAAAATAATGAATAATGCATTTTAATTCCCTATTTTATAAGTAAATATTATTTTGTTAAAGTCTCACTTTAATTTGGTTTATTTGCCTATAATTGCTCTTCTGGAATTTGGCCATTGGCTTCCTATTTCTCCTCAGAACAGGTTGTTGTGGAGATTTCTATTGATTTATTAGATTTACTATGAGTAATAGTAGTAGTAGATATTTATGTAACAAATATTAGTAGATCATATGTTTCAAATTATTTATTTGCCAGTAGTTATAATTTTTTTTTCACTATGTGGAAAATTCATACCAGGCAGTCAAATTTATTGCTTTTTCCCTTTTAGTCCGTGACTCACCTCTTTTACGACAACAGCATATATCCATCTTTGTTTCATTTCAGGGATTCTGTGTTTCCATTTTTTATATTTGAATGTTTAATTCATATGGGTTTTATTAGGTGCATGTTGTGAGGTAGGGACTTAACTTTATTTTCCTTTTCCATACTGTTAGCCAATTGGCTCAGTTTTGTATGTTAAATAATTTATCCTTTTCTTTCCTGATGAAAAATGTAATCTTTTCTGTGCTACCTTAAAGTTTGTGTACAATATGCATTTGGCCTAAGTAGGGATTTCCTTTCTGAAGACATTTATGGATACGCCACCTTAATCACCAGGCAGGTAGGGAGACATATGGCGCAGGGATTGCTGAGGAGTAGGGCAAGCCACAGCAGGAAGAGACTGCACGCACATCAATGACAGGAAGTAGCACAGGGATGACAGGAAGTACGTCGGGCATTTTGTCTGAAGAATAACAAGAAAAAGTCACTCTTCCCATAAAAAAAATGGTAACAAGAAAATCCACTGGAGAAAGGCATGTTGCAAGGAGAAAACATGAGAAGAACATGGGACAAATTTCGTATTTTTGGCTTTGTCTTTTGCTACCATCACCATGATTGGGAAAAGCACTGGTGTCATTCTGAGCTTTTCAGAAAGTGACCAAAGTCAGCACAGAGTCTAAGAGCTGCAGGAGATGGCCAGCCTACCTCCAGAAGCAGGAAGGTGACATTCAAATCCTGTGACAGATTTGAAGCAAGATGTTCTTCAAGGTCAGGAACAAGTTGCACTCCACAGGAGAACTCTTTATTCCCTTAGTGGTCATAATCACATGTAGGAAGTCTTCCTTAATTCTCCAGGACAGCCATTGCAAATGTGGTTTTTTGTTTGCATGGAAATATCACACACACACCTGCATGTCTAATTTGATATCTAATATAAATATTGCCAAGAATGTTTGATGATATATGTGACCCAGTTAAAGAATTATGAGAAGCATACTTGATCTCTGTGCAATAAATTTTCTCATTTGCACTTTAAATTATTTTACAATGCACATAAAATTATTATCTGAACCCTTTATGGCTGTGCTAGCAAACAGGTTTCATGCGGCTTAAATATGACATCCTTCCAGGCATGCAATATACTCTATATACCAAGTTTAACAAGACGCAGTTACTCAACAGAGTCTGCAATTTTGGAGCTCCTGATAAGCATTCCTTAAATACTTACATCGTGATAATATCTGCATGACTGGGTTAACTGGATGAGTCTCAAGGTAATGCTGGCTGTGGAATCTTAGGAACTCCAAGTGTAGAGAATAAAGGATGGTTGATGCACATTTCTGAAACATTAAAATAAGGCTTGGTGTGTCTCAGTACCATCTGTTTAGGTAAAATAAATACAAATATTTTAACACAAGAAAGCTTCTCAGCAAGACACAAAGTTGAATCCAGAGAGAATTCATGAACATGTGTTGAGGTTGTTCACAGCCTCCCAAAACTATCTTCACAGGAAAAGCGTGTGTATGCGTGTGTGCATGTGTGTGATTGTGTAGTTATCACAGGGATTGAAGACTGGCTGGGTTTGTGCCAAGCCCCTTTTGCAGTTACCCAGAGGACCAGAGGGAGGAGGCTGGAGCACAGGGCGCAGGTGGCTTCTGACTGAGCTGGAAATGCACCAAGTTTCTACAGGAAGGGCGGCAGCACTGGTCCCAGAGCACCTCGCAAGGCAGAGTGTGAGGATGAGCTGATTTCTTGGGAGTAAATTGCCTCTCCTCTCCAAGGGCTTTCAGGCTTCCTGCTATCTCAGTACAGCGAGGCTCCTGTCTTAGGAATCATTAGGAATGAACTGCAGCTTCCTTTCACTTCTCTGAAGCCATAACTCTTCCTTGCTTTCAACTGTGTGGATAGGGCTGGTCTCTCTTTTAGAAATCTTCACATTTTGTAACCCAAAATACACTTTGCCATTTCTAGTATAGTCTCTTAATCATAGTTCTGATAGAAGAATACATTTCCCAAAAATGTCAAGAGTCATTTCAACAAAAAAGAAAGCTATGGGAGCAAGACAATGTCTGTATCTATGTATTTTGACTCAAAATTTTCCCTCAGGAGTAAAAGGAAAGTACACATATATCTAAAGAATACTACAGCAAAACCATTCATTCTTATTCAAATATTATAAAAATATTTTTCTGCTTATATAACAACTTTTTATTTAATGCTTGCTGGGTGTTTAAATACATTGAAAAATAGTACACAAACAGCTAAACTATTTCATAGGACAGAATCACTGACGAGAAAATTATTGGAAAGTGTATCAGTTTTTCTCAGATAACGTAATGCTCTCTTCATATTTTCCCATATTCCATTGGCTTCTTTGATTGTTAAAAATTCCTGGGAATAGGAACATTGTTGTTAAGATTTTGACAAACACATCAAATACCACAGCAGGGTGCACGCACATGTTCCACCTCTTTTCTTCAGTCTATAGTTAGGAAAGTGGTCATTTCCTTCCATTACAGTGAAAATAGTAAAAATTCATGCAGATGATGAAGTTTGTATTTTCTGGGCAACTGCATGCTAAGAGGGGAGGTCTGTATGCCCCACCATTTTGATCTTCTCGGTGTGGTCAGTGGAGTAATAGCTTTGGGTGTAAGGGAAAGGACATTAGGGATAGTTTGTGAGCCCTTCCCATGCAACCCATACCAAAATCACCTTTCCATAAAATGTCCAGGTAAGGAACTGAGGTTTGAGATTGGAGAAATCTGTGCAGTAATGTGCATGAGATCTGTAATGGGAGAAAAGGTATGAGGAACATGGCGGAAGGTGAGCTACATGGTCCCTCCAGGCCCAGCAAGAAAGCCTCTGCAGTATGTCTGCAGGCTCACTTGGATTCTCACTGTGGTCCTAAATGTCACACTCTTCCCACATCACCATACCTCTTGTATGAAATTCAGTACTGCATGGATGTGGTGCATTCTTGGAAGTGTGTGTAGTGGAGGAACCAGAGGTAGAGAGACACAGAGAGCAGCGGGTCTCAAAGTGCCTGGAGCCAGCGGCCATGGGAGCGGAAGCTACAACAGACAACACAGCAGGGCTGGTGATGAAGAGGGGTGAGCTTGCGCAGAGTAGCAGAGTGGGAGGCCAGGGACCACTGGGAAGGAGCACTTGGGCTCAGTGCTGGTCAGATTGCAGAGTGCGGAAAGAGGGATTCCAAGCACACATAATTACCACTGATGAACATATCAATTTCAATAGCTCTTTGAACGAGGATGTCTGTGCAGTATTAAATGGAGGGAAATCAGTTTTGAGCAAGGTGATATTATGGGATTTAAATGCTATCTTTTGTGATGTTTGGTGAGATAAGTCACAGAAGGATGAGAGGACTTTGTGCAGGACATGATGAAGTGGTGCGGACCACATTTATCCCTCCTTGGGTAACAGCACCATCACCACAGAACTGTACCTAATATGGACAACGACTATTACTGAGAAATTAGACATCAGACTGATTGGCTATGATTGATATATGGAAAACAAAGTGCATAAACCCTAAAATAGGCACAATTTCTGCCCAGACAGAGGCTCCTGGTGATGGAGCTAAAAGTGAGAACAGTGGGACCGGTGGTCTCCTCGGGTTGAATGTACAGGGGTGAGAAAGTAGAGATGACAGGATGACTAGACTCATGGGGACAAGAAAAACCCCAGAGAATAGAGAACTGCAGAACAAAAGTTTCAAAGATTCAAGGACATCTCCCTCGAAAGTTTGGCTGAGTTCCGATCTTTGAATTTGAGAGGGAAATGCATCAAAGCTCAGGGAAATAGCAAAGTGAAATGAATAAGAGAGAAGACTGAGGAACTCACGCACGGGAAAGAACAGTGTCTGCTTCAGCAGGCCAAGAGCAAAGACCTAGTAGTTCAAGTACAGACCTAAAATGTAGAGAGTTAGAGAGCTTGGTGTCAATAGACTAGAAGCATTAGTACTAGACTAGCAAGTACTCAGGTTGCTCCTAACAGCGCAAACCAAGACCTGAAAGGAACAATCCTGTTCTAAGAAAAATAAATATGTTCCACAGCAAAGTTCAAGAATATTTATAAGAATGCAAATACATTCAAATCCAAAATATCTCATGAAATATAAAAAATAAAAGCCCTCAGATATGCAACCAATAATAAGCAGAAACAGGAAGCAAACAGAGAAAGGATAGAGCTGGTAGAGTAGGAAAGTTATTACAACCCGATTCCACTTGTTACAGACACTAAAGCAGAAAAACAATGGAGAAAGAAGGAATAAAAAAGATGCAAAAAGGTCCAAGTTAAATTTATAGACTGGACAGCTACATACAACATTGAGAAATATCCTGAGCTAGATTAACAATAGTTTAAACTCTGAAGAATATAAATATGGTGAAAGTGAAGGCACAACAGAAATTATTAAAAGTCAAGCAAAAAATAGCTAAAGAAAGTACAGGGCCGTGATGGGGAAGCTTTTAGAGACTACAGGCAAAACTGCAGCCCCAAATGCACTTACTGGTTGCAAGGTGCCAGCACTGCAATTAAACCTGAATGCTGAAGTTTTAGTTTAGGAAAAACAAAACAAACAAACAAACAAACTTTTGCATTAATATTTTTGTCTTAGAAGAAAAACACAATAGCATGTGTGTCATATCTTTGCCACCGCTGTGATAGAGGATAAGAGAGTCATCCACATGATAAATGTGTGTTATCAGAGTGCTCAGCATGGGTGTAGACAGAAAAAAATTAAAGAAATAATGGCCAACAAAATTTTTCAAATTTGATAACCACTGTAGGTTGATGAATCTATCTCAGTGAACATCTCAAAATGCGTGGAAAAGCTCCAAACATCACCTATACAATTGTTTAAACGTTTGATAAAGAGAAAATCTTTGTGGCAACCCGGTCTGGATGGGAAGAGGAGGGAAAGCTAAAGAACTGCAGGCAAGGACCAAGTAAACCACTGCACGGTCGCAACACGGCTTGGCCTCACGGGACCTGGGACACACCATGTGTGGAGACCACGAGCTCCTGCCGTTTCCAGTCTTGGCTCCGCCGGGAGCCACCTGCGCCGTGACAGAAGGCCAGAGTAGGGGAAAGCCTGCAGGTGCGCACAGGACACCTGTCCTTGCAAGTGGAAAACACTGAAACTCTGTACTAGTTCGCTGTTATTAGTGGGATTTTGCATGCCTAAAAAACTCTCCATATTTTATAATATTACACACATAACAATCCTTTGCTTCATACCATATAAATAGTTCAGTTTTACAATGGTAGAAGCTGAAGATCAGAAAAGTTGAATAACAAATGAGAATTACAGAGGACATAAATCCAGGAAGCCTAAAATTAGATTATACAGTAATAGTCAAGATAAACTTTTGTCCTTAGTCAATTCTTCATGTTCAAATAAAAATTCAACGCACTATCAAAATACTGATCAGTCATTAAATATAGGGTTTTTTTTCCCCATCTGGATATGGATGTCTACTTTCTCCACAGTCTTCTCCATAATTCTTCCTTCCAAGTTGTCATGTGTGTCAATTGATGAGAAGCATAATTTACAATGTTGCCCAATTTGACAGCAAATATTCCATCAAAATGGCCTATTCTGAGCAGTAGCACATTCCCCACCAACATGCAAAGAAAAACAGACAAAACGGATGAAATGAATCATTGAATAAATCCAACGCACATCAGGTCAAACTTCCAGTAGTCTTTCATCACAACATCCAAACTTACTTTAAAATTTACCTGGAGTAATGAAAACAGCTTTAAATCGAAGGTAAGACTGGAGGAAATAAAACTTCTTAATGTCAAGGCCCAGTATGAACTGAACAGTATCTGCACGCTGTGGTTGTGGGGCAATGAGATGGCGATAATAAATAGATAAATGGAATGAACCAAGGTTGCGGATATTGACTTCCTATGTGTACACACAACAAAGATACAAAATGAAAGTAGACAAGGAGACGATAGGGTTTTAAATAAATGACTGTTTAGAGATCTATTCACAGGACAAAATCAAAAAAGGAAATCTTTATCATGCATACCTAATGCTTTACTTACACATCCACCCAAAGTGGAGTATGTTCCTATGTGCAGAAGATAAAACTATAAACCTAGAAGAAAACATGAGAAAAAATTTTGTGACCTTGGTTTAGCCAACATTTCTTAGATACAATGTCAAGTACAATCGATAAAATAATAAAGTGATAAATTAAAACTCGTCAAAACTAAAACTACATTCTAAGGGCATTGTGAAGAAGATGTAGAGGAAATTCATAGTCTAGCAAACACTGAGCCCCATTAATGTCTATAACTAATGAATACTTTATGTATTATATATAGTGGTGGATCTTAAAGCTATCTGAATTAAATATGCCAGACCTCTCCTTCCCTTTTTAAAAGAGTCCAGGCAGAATGACACCATGTATAGACATTTTTATTTAGAGTTTTGGAGCCCGACTGAAACACTTCAGAGTTCTCTGGAGTAGAGGAGGGTGTCTCGGGGAAGAGGGGAGGGAGGGATCATGGGAAGGCGTGAGGAGTGGCTGATGGATCTCTGCGTTATCTTGATCACGGTGGCTGCTTCCCGCGTGTATACACAGTAGGACACGCAGGCATTTCCAGTCGTAGGTCTGAACGCGAGCCCTGGCTGCCCGTCGGTGACGCGCCCATCGGTGGCGGAGAGGCGCTCTGTGCTCTGCTTCTTCCAGCCCCGCGCATCCACCCACTACAGGTTGGGACCCCCGGCGCCCTGTGGCAGCTTCCTCCCCCGTCCCGGGCTGAGCACCCCGTGTGGTGCACCCCGAGCATGTCCAGTCACCTGCGTCGACTCAGGTCTCCCTGAGAAAGTCCAGACCGTGTGCCGGGCGTACAGGAGCGTCTGTCAGCAAGTGGTGAGCGAATGAATGCACAGGACCCCTGCCTGAGACTGGATGCTGTCAACAGAGTAAATAAGCCAATCCCCCGTAAGCCAGCCTTCCCTGCACGCTGGAGGCCGAGCCGAGACTCTGATGTTTGGCTTTGCCAGCAGAGGAGGAAAGAGCAAGGGCAAGGACTCTTGCAAATATTTAGATTCCGTGTGCAAATACCAGGGCCCAGAAGAACTCTTGAGGACAGCCTCGGGAACTTAACTAACGGACTAGGAGGTAATTAGGAAGGTAAACACTTAGGCAAAACAGAGACACAGTCCAGAAGACCAGACTCTCAAGCCAAGCGCAGGAAACTTGCCTGACGCATTTTAGCAAACATGAATAGAATTTTTCAGAAAGTGCCCTCTGAAGCGAATGTCTATGCTGAGCAACCAATGTAAATTATCTGGAATGCATTTGTAACTGTGAGAATGTTTTTTTTCAAAATCTTATACAGTTTTATATCCACACACACAAAAAAAATTGGACAAAGGCTGAGTTTGTGTTAAAAAAAATGTAAACACACATAATTCTACTGTCTCTCCCTGAGTCTATGTAAAAAAAAACCCAAAATCAGTTTAAGTATAAACTCACAATTTACTTTACCTTCCAAATTACTTTATCCACTAATTTAAGATTTTTATAAATTATTTATATTTGAATTCTTATTTTATATGCAAGTATAGTTTATCACATTAGCATTAATTTGACATCAGTTTTTTCTAATCAGATGCTGTCAATCTGTTAAAAACAATTTAAAAATCTTATATTTTGTATCATGTAAGGTGACCCTTAAAACTATTTATAATCCTATGTTTGCTGAAGTACATACTTTACTTCTGGACATTCTGTCATAATATCACTGGCATAGGTTATGTTTCTTACTGTTGCAAGTGTTTCTACTTCTTTTTCAGTATCTATATTAATAATCTGATGAGGTAATAGATTCATGTGTAAAGCAACATAAAAATATCAACGAAAAGAATGAGCATCCTTTGACCACTTAATACGTATGAAACAGTTGCTTCATTTTATCAATAAGAGAACAATAACTTTAAAAAGTTAACTAGCTTGACCAAATTCATGCTACTAATGTACAACAATTTAGCTGCTCATTGAGTAACTACTTTTTACACTTTCCTGATTATTATTATTCTGTGGCAGGTAAGAACTACGTTCTTTAAGATCATTGGATTTATATTTACAGAGAAGATATCCAAATTTTAAAAGCAATCAAATTTACAGCTTCTCAAGTGATATTAAAAGATAAAAACATTATGACATGATAAGAGAAACAGCAAGTGGCTGTGAGTGGCAGGGAGTTGGAACAGAGGCGAACTAGAAAGGGCTGAGTGAGAAACAGCTCGACACAAAGGAAAAGGCAAGTCCTGCTGGACAGGAGGGAGGCGGGGAGGGGAGTGGAAAGTTTAAAGGAAAGTGAGTCGCCCCAGCCATCATTCCAGCACTCCGGGAGGCTAAATCAGGAAGATCTTCAGTTCAAGTCCAGTCTGGACGACTAAGCAACTTAGTGAAAGTCTGACCCAAACTAAAAAAAAAAAAAAACCTGCAGATTCAGTGAAAAGCCCTTTACTCAATCCACAGTAAAAGGGGGATGGAAGGAAAGAATGAGGGAGGGAGTTAAGGAAGGAAGGAAAGAAGGAAAGAAAGAAAAAGAAAGAAAGAAAGAAAGAAAGAAAGAAAGAAAGAAAGAAAGAAAGAGAGAGAGAGAAAGAAAGAAGAAAGGAGAGAAAAGAGAAAAGAAAAAAGAAAGAGAAAGAAAGAAAGAAAGAAAGAAAGAAAGAAAGAAAGAAAGAAAGAAAGAAAGAAAGAAAGAAAGAAAAGAAAAGAAAAAGAAAGAAAGAAAGAGAGACAAGGAATACAGGGAGGAGATCTTACAGGACAAGCTGAGTGGGCAACGTAGCAACACGGAGACAAGGATTTGAAGTCAGGGGTTTGTGTGAGAAGGGTTTCCAGGAAATATCATGGGACGTGCACAGCAGGCAGCTGCAGAAGGAGAGACCGTGGAGCCGATTCCTGAGCAGATCTTTCCGAGGGGCGCGTGGGCCGAGTCCCTGCAGAACTTCCGCGCGGCTGCGCACCGGTACCGCGGAGTGGCCTCCCCAGAGCAGGAGGTCCTGGCATGTTTACCGTCCTTCTCCTCCTGTCTGTTTGGGAGCTGCTCCAGGACACAAATCCTTTCTGCGTTTCTGTCTTGACCCTGGTGTCTCATGGACCAGCACTGTTCCTGAGCCAGAAGACAAACTCTTCCAGCAACTGAGTCACAGCAAGTTCCGCAGGTCCTGGATGAGGGGTCCCTGGGGAGGGCTGGTGCTGGCGAGGGACCGATGGCGTCTTAACGCCACCACTGAGAAACCATTCAGGAGTACAGGACAGGCGTGAGCGGATTTACATTTTTAGTGACGTTTGGCTGCTGGGTCGAAAACCCTCGGGATGGGCGAGATGTTAATGCCAAGAGCACAGCCACGGAGCCGGCTGGGAGAGGGCCGTGGTCACCGTGACGGGAGCGCGGGGGTGAGCAAATGCGGCAGCTGCGGGGTGGTGAGGTGCTGAAGGATCGTGGATGTGTAAAGTAGAGCAGAAGGGTGTGCTGCTGGGTTGACGGTGCAATAAAGGAAAAACCGCTGCAGGTTTAACCCAAGGAAGGAGCAGAGTTCAGCTGTTCAGTTATCGAGAGGAGAAAGAATGCAGGGTGAGGTTTTTTTGAAGGAGAACATGTGTAGAAACAGACTCTGAAGCCTTCAAATATCCCTAAGAAGCAGGCATTGCTATCCTCACTTTGCAAGCAAGAAACTCATCATTCCTCCCCGGCCCCAACCACCAGGGCTGAGCTGGGAGAGCTTGAACGTAAGACTGCTGCCCAGCAAGTCAGCCCCGTATCATACAAAGTGCTGAAAATTAAAACTAGTATACGTTTCAAGCCTACTGCATAGTCAGTAAATAAAGACCATCTTATCAATTGCACTATTGGGATATTTTATATATGAATCTATATTTAGAACATATATATTCTCAATCTCAATTTTTAATGCTCAGCAAGTTTGGCATAATGAATAGCGACCAACAAAATGAAGTTGACATCTTCCAAAAAATTATGAAAATTAATTTAAACTAATTATGATTTGTATAGGCAATGCACATGAAAGTTTAAACAAAAGTTTATGTTTGTGATAAAAGTAAGTAAATGTTAGGAAAACAATTGAGGTAAAATATAAATTTGTCACATTATAATGAAGGAGCCATAAATAAGTATTTTTACTGAGGACTTTCCAAAAAAAAAGGAGATTGCTGAGCGTAGTCATCAGTGGCCTGGGTGTCTTACAAGAGTTTCAGTGTAGTCACCTCCAACCTTTTCAGTGCCAGATTAGTCTATGTTCAGTCTTCGCATTTTTTTTCCTATTCTTCAGTGTTGCTTAAGAACTGTAAGTTTATCACCTTTACTAGGTAAGGCAGAAGAAAATTAGCATCAGGCTGCTTATAATTATTGAGACAAGAGTAGGGAAGAGGTTGACACCTAGGACTGCCACCACATTTTTAGTCTCTGCACTTTATGAAAAGCAATCAATTATATTTTAATTTTATAACTTGAAACTTGACTGAGTTTGTTTGAAGGGGAAATATTTCTGTAAAAAGTGAATCATAAGATATGGTATGTTTTACTTAGCTTCCTTAAAATACTTTTGAATTCTTTTTTAGATAACCTATAGATCTGCATTCCTTTAAGATCACCTCCTGGATTGTAACTTCGTTCCTCTGGTGGTGAGATGTTGCTTTGCTTTTGCTGATGCCTAGTGGCCCGCTTTGTGCTTATGCATTGGAGGCAGCAGTCTCTTGTAAGTGCTTGGAGGTCATCACTGAATGGGACCCCAAAATGGTGCAGTGGTTCTGTCTTTATGCCTCTCTATCAACTGAAGTTAACATTGCTAAGATTGGGAATGACCTCTGCTGCTAAGCCTTTGGATATCTGCATCATTTGGTGCTGCTGGAATCTTTGGTGGAAAACATGGTTTGTTTCTCCATTTCTCCATATTCCTCCAGGAAGCAAAGTTCTACAAAGCATATACCTCACAGTATGGGGTGTACCGTACTGCTATGAACACACCAGGTCTAGTCCTGGATTGGAGTGCACATGTACCTTCAGACATAATGAGGCCAATTCTCAGTGAGACACAGAAGAAATAACACAAACAGTCCAATGTCCAGAATGGTACAATGTATAAATGCATTTGTGAAAGTACACAGGTTTTGTTTTGTTTTGTTTTTTTACTTTGGCTTACAACATACGAGATGGGAAGGTTCATAAGGGTCGTCTCTTAGCCAAAGACCTGGACTATACAAAAACCACTTAATCCAAGAAGCTAAAGGCTTGGAACAAAATGAACGAAAGATGTGGCACCAGTCCAAGGATGAAGGTTTGGAAGCTTGCTGCAGACTCGCTGGTATGGATTGGCTTTGGAGGGCAAGAACCTGGAGGCTGACGTCCTTGGGTGACAGCAGCAAAAGAGGGACCCAGTCAAGCAGAATAGAGCTCTATAATATGTTGTAATTTTCACTTTCTTCTTTTAGTCCATCCAGGTCTGTTGGATGGTACCACTGATGATTGGGAATGTCGCCCCCCTAAGTTTGTGGCCTACATGGCAATATCTGGAAACATCCAATAGAAACACCCAATCTGGTGGGTGCTCTTAACCCTGTCAAGTTGACTATTATTAATAGTCACAAGAAACAACTAATTTATAAAAAAAGAAATAAAACAACAGCAGTCACATCAAAAGCAATGTAGTGCTGAGGGGAAAGACGTATCCACTGAATAGTATAAAAATTGAGAAAATAAATGTAAGGAGAAATATATAAATAGATATTCTATTTTATGAATGGAAAGAATTACTATTGTGCTTGCATTTGCTCTACCCAAGCAGTCTACAGAATCAATGCATTCTTTGTAAATATCCCAATCACATCTTTCAAAATATAAAAATCCTTAATTGAGCATGGAAGCATAAAAGACCCAGAATACCCAACGCCATGTTGATCAGTATACTAGAAGGGATCACAGTTTTAGATTTCAGACTATATTATAAAGCTATAGAGATTATAACAAAATTGTACTGGCATAGAAACAGACACATAGCCCAACAGACAACAGAGCGCATAATAATCCTACTTATATACAGTCAGCTAATGCATGACCAAGATGCCAAGACACACAGTGGGGAAAGGCAGTCTCTTCAGTCGATGACATTGGGAACACTGGATGTTTACCTTCAAAAGAACAAAATTGGATCCTAATCCTAACCAACACACAAAAATTATTATAGAATGAATTGAACATTCAGTGTATGACACAAACTAAGATTTCCATAGGAAGCTTCATGACCTCAGGCTTGGCAGTGATTTTTTTTTTTTTTCTGACATAATACCAAAAGTACAAGCAACAAAATCACAAGCCAAAAAATAAAAGAGAAAAAAAATAGATAAGTGGGACCACATCAAACTGAAACTTTAATACATGAGGAAGTACTGTGACTCAATAGCAAGAAAAATAAATATAAAATTACATTAAAAATATTAAAAGGATCAAATTAGACATTTCTCCAAGGGAGACAAAGAAATGGCCAAAGCATAAAATGCTCTAAACAACTTTACTAATCATCAGGGCAACACAGATCAAGCCAACATGAGCAATCACCTCACACCTACCAGGATAGCTACTATGAAAAAAATCTCTAAAGATAATGAGTACCAGCGGGGACATGGAGAAAAACAAACCCCTTTACACTGTTGGTGGGGATGAGACGTGATACAGATACTACAGAAAACACTGCAGAGTCTCCTCAAAAAGTTAAAGATAAACCATATACCCCCATAATCCTACTTCTAAATATCTGTCTAAAAATAAAATAAATAACTGAAAAAATATCTGCACTCCTGCGTGAACTACCATGTTATTTTCAACAACCAAGATCTGAAAGTAACCTAAGCACCCACTGATGAAGGAACAGACACACCCAGACACACGGGCAAGGCTGTCCTTTACTAATGGACTAGGTCTTCTGACCGCAGTCTTGGTGACATATTGCAATTAATGATCACACGGTGGCATTATTTGTCATTCCAATTTGGGGAAGAGTAATTTGGAAGCCGTACCTGGCATACATTCTATGAGCACATTTTATTCCATTATAGCTATATAATTGCAATAGAAAATTATATTTTGTATTCTCCATCAGTCTAAGATAAAGTTTTTAAAAAACTATTAATGAGTTATAGTTTATCATAAAACATTTCTTGATTATTCATACTTGAAAAATTGGTAATTAATGTGAGTATTAAAAACAAAACATTCTTTATTTATTTTCAGTAAAGCATGAGATATTTGTGGGAAAATCATGCTGTATTATTCCCACACATTTCCACTTGGGAAGTGTAGTTTGCAGAGATGTCCCTATGCCTCAGTGATTATGATTCACAAAACCGAAAATGCTGAAAACATCGCTGGGCAGCAATTCTAGGTGTGAAAGAGAGTGTAAGACGATAAAAGACACAAAACAAATTCAATAAATAGGCTGTTTATTTTAAATACTCTGCTCATTACCATAAAGTAAATTAAGAAACATTGAAATAACCTAAGCTGTTCTAACATCCTGCTTATCGTAATGTATTGTCTCACTATCACTTTCAAATAAAGACATTTGAAAGAGTGTCTGCAATCTACATTTTTGATCCGCCTAAATAGCTGCTGGCTTCAGCAGTACATTAATGCAAATCTAATGTACCTGCTGGTATGATTAGCTGAATCAAATGATGGCATTTAAGTAACACCTAAATAATCTTAATTAGGATCTTCAACTCATCTTAGCACTTAGAACTCTACAGATGGATAGTCTTAATTATCAGCCTTTTGATTAGGATAACAGCCCTAATCAAGTTGATGTAGGCCTGATAGACAGGGTATCAGTAAATTAATGACTGCTGCTAAGTGCGACCAAAAAGAGAGAAAAAAAATAGAACTGCTTTCTAAGAGACAAGATGACGTCTACGCAAAGGAATTGACATTGTTATGAAGGGGATCCGACTACTGAATCATAGACTGGGATGAACGTTACTATACTCAGGTATATTTGAGTTCTATGTTCAAGAGAGTCATATTATGTGATCAGTTTTATAGTCCCATCAAGACAGCTTAATGTAGGCTAGCTGGTAAGTGTGTGCAAATTTAATATTGCAACCTGGTCACATCAAAAGGATTTGGTAGGTATGAGCTGAAAAAAATTAGAAATGCCTATCTTATGATATAAAATATGAGGTGACAATGTGAAACACAGAAAAATGCAAAATATTTTTACTTACTTGCTTCTCCAGAAATAGTATTCTTTCTGAATTTTAACTTTCGAATTACACTCTGCCCAATTAATTAGGTATAAAGCAATGCGAAGGAGTGTTTTCTTGTAGCTGGTTGTGGATTCCGTGACTTCAGAGCACTACTAATATTTACTAAAGAGAAAATAAAGCCAGCGCTGAGTTTACATATATTGCACAGGACTGGGAATTGATGTAGAACTGATTACAGGAAGCTTTCACTTATTTTCATCTTGGGCTGGCCACACCAGGTCCTGGAAGTGCAGGACACTCACCATTTTAGCTGCTGCTCACAGTTCTCCAGTTCGACCTCGCATCTCTGCTCCTCATACCACGCCCCTTGCTACTGCTCTCCCTCCTCTTTCAGAGACCTTTCCTGACATTTCCTCTTCTTGCGATTCCTTGTACCATCTCATCCTTGAGCATGAGTCCTATTACGATGCCAGTGAATTTTCACAGGTTTCTCTGCTCTCCCTGAATCAACATTCAGTTTAGTGTCATGATTCGCTTGTAGGAACTGGCAGTGTTGATGAAGGTGCTGTTAATCCCTAGACCAAAAGCACAAGGCAGCAGTTGGGGTCTAAGTTGAGAGAAGCAAGCAAGCCACTCATGTATCTCTGTTTGGCATTACGTACATTAAAAATTCACTACGTTGGTTGGGCAATTAGGAATTCACCAGGTGTTTGCAAATTATATAAATGATTCGTGTTTCAAAGAAGTGTGCTTAATATTTTGTGTTTAAACATCTTATCCTAGTAATAATATTAATAATGATATATAGTAATTATACGTGATCCCCTTCCCTTCACACGAACACACAGTGAGAGGTTTCTCCATGCAAAACCACAAACACTTCTTCTGCTAATTTATTCTTGATTTTATCCCAGCTCTTGAAAAAGAGCTGTAGAACCCGCCCTTGATGCTCATGCCATCGCACAGCCAGGTCCCTGACTTCCCTCTCCTAGGCAGGCTTCTCCGCACACGCCTCCCCCTCAGACGGCTTCACAACTGCACCCTGAGACCTTTGTGCAGGATAAAACCACTCTCATGCTCTGCTCAGAGTCAGCAAGGTCCCCTCGTGTATACAGTCCTGTCTTCAACACTGGTGCTGCCCGTTTTTCTCTACCCACGTCCTCTAATGCCTTCTGGATGTCCCCACTGGGTGCAGCCATAGGATTTGCAATAAAGCACGTCGCAATCTACATCTGTTCTCTTCCTTCTCTCCACGATATGCCATGGTTCAAGCTCAGAGCCTTGAGATGGTCACTGTCTTCCCCTCCCCTTTATCTGCATGAACTTGCCTTGGCCTTCAGACTCTGCCTATACCTGACCAAAGCTCCTGCTTCTTCTGAGCTGTCTGCCTAACTGACTGTGCTTGCCTGCCTTTCCTCACGGTGTCCCCATCTCATTCCCACCAGGCTTTCCCATAGCCTTTCCATCCCAGTGTCAGCCTTCCCTCAGCGTGCAGGTTCCGCAGTCACACGCTGAGCCAACCTCCCCTTAGACCGCAGGATGGAGCTGGGAATGCATTCCAGACCCGTCAGCAAATGCATGCCCCACAGTCTGTCTGGTTGTCGGGAAATCTCTCTCCTGTTTCCTGATTCCTACATCTCCAGCTCTTCCTTGCGTGATGTTCTCTGTCCTTTTCCAGTCCTGAAACTTACTCTCAGATTTAGCCCTACTCTCGGTGTCCAGTTCGGATTATCATTGGCACTTTGAATGTTCTTCCTGCCTCTGCAGCGTCTCTGCATGTCTAGGGGCATTTCTGAGCTGATGTTCAATGCCTGGATCTCATTTGGTGTAGCAAAGTTGGGTTTTCTCACTTTTGCCAATTGCCTGTCTTTCAACTAAAGGAAGGAAGATTTTTTTTTTTTTTTTGACTATCTACTGATTCAATATCGGTAGTGCCGCAATCCTCATGTCTTTGGAGAAATTGTATCTAATTGTGGTCTTTTGACTAAGAGAGTAAGTCCTGATTTTAGCACATTTGTTATTTGATATCTGTGCAAGATTGGTTCTAGAAGCCCCAGTGGAAACTAAAACCCATAGATGTATAAATCCATTATATAAAATAATGTACTATTATGCACAAGTTATCCATCTCATTCTGTACATCATAAATCATCAGTAGATTAATTCTACTAACTTATGCAATGTCAAGGACATGTAAATTGTCGTGATAGTGTGGTATTTAGAGGACAACGACAAGCCAAAATCATCTGGACCTATTCAGTACAGGTGCAAGTTTTTGGTGGAACCCATGAATTTAGAAAGCCAATCGCAGCTGGAAAAGCCCTTCACTCTTGGTATTCATTTTCTACCTGTGGGCTGTTTGAAAAAGAAAGAAAATGATAAATCTGTTAAATATGATAAATTGAAGGATAATTTTAGTATGTTTAAATTATTTATTCTCAGATAAACAGCTGAGTATTGCAGGAAACTAAAGAGATGAACGAACCTTAAGATCTATTGCACATCTTTCTCCCTTTACGTCTATTGACAAGTTGTCTTCATATCTGGTTTAGAATCAGGTGCATTTTTCTGTTTAGAAAAAATGTTGAAACGACAGTAGTCATCATCGTGCACTGAAAGCGTTGTGTGGTGGTGATTTACGTCTCCTTACGGCTTCCTGGGAGTCTATATAAGCCTTGGAAATTGGTGCATAATTGTCATTGGTCTTAATTAATAATCTGATCATATCAACATTCTTGTCAAAACCTTTCATGATTTCTCATTCACTAATTAATTAAACTTGAACTCAATCTGTCACTTACAACAAGATGCAAAGCCTGCCCTAGACTTGCTTTTAAGTCCTCTCTCCCTCTGATTCCTCTGAGTATGGACTTGAATCTGTGCTTTTATTTATCAAGCACACATCTGGCATTTTCTTTCCTCCTCAGTCTTTTATACATATCCTTCATCTAGAGAGTCTTCTCTATTCTAGAGCATCATTTTTGCACCCATAGCTCAGGATCCATATTAAATGTTTTCTTCCTATGAATCACATTGAAATGTCTTCCAGAATATGACACATGGCTCTAAATCCCAATATCATTTATTTATATTTCCCTTGTTTATGATTCTTGGTTTGGCATTTACAAATGAGCACATTCTGTGAGAATAGAGACCATGTGGGATCTATCTTTGTGTTTGCTCTTGTCTTCTCCACAGTCATTATAAATCACATGGCATTGTGACTATAGAAAGTGGTTCTTACACACATACGAAAAGAAGAATGAATAAATACTGTAGTGTAAATGTAGAAAATGTTCTTAAGGTTTTAATAAAACAGTGTGCTAAGAAACTTACTGTAAACCCTACAAAGGATAACCACAAAACTTACAGAAGAATTTAGAACCATGAAAGCATAAGTTATATTTTGAAGGTAAAAATTAAAGTGAATAAAAATGATCTTTGAAATGTAAAACAAATGAAAAATATAAAAATTTTTATCTCACATCTTATAATCATAAAATTCCACAGAGATAAAATATTTAATGGATGAATACGTAATATGTGCGTTAGGAGGCACAGAAAAATTTTTATTTTAGTAGTTCTTTAAAATTTAACATTATAAAGAGGTATAATTTATATTCTCAGTCAAAGCTGCAGAACAAAAATATACAATGGATAACTAAATATTTAAAATGAAAATACACAAAATAATATATTTTTAATTGTGGAAAATTCTGGTAATACAAAAAGCACAAATATGCTACTGAAAAATTATTGGGAGGTATTTCCCTAAAAAAGTAAAATTAATATATAAAAATAATCAATCCTATGTCTAACCAGAAAACAAATGAAAGAAACCAATCTTTTTAAATTTTTTTCTAATAGTAATGAATATTTAAATAGGACAGAAAATTGAATGTTGGCAGAAGTTTTTACAAGTGAAACCTTATCAAGTACTCAAAGAACTTGCAATAGACAAGAGGATATTACTTGATTTAAAGATATAGAGCACATATATTACATTAATCAAAACATAAACTGAGCAAAACGATGACCAATAAAATCCAAGAATTCACGATACTGCAACAAACAACGTGAAAAAATTGTGTTGTCATCATTTGTCCATTATAACAATGCACCAAAAATCAAGAAATTGTGAACAGTCTAGCTATCCTTTAGCACAGATTTGATTTAATGAAACATGGTATATTCAAGCAGTAGTAATTAAAAATGATTTTAGATTGTCAAAGATGATAGCAATTTCTGAAAGAATAAGGACTAACTGAGTTGAGCTCAAAATAGGTGACTCAGAGATTAATTTTGCAAATATATGCAACATTGGGAGGAAATGAAAAGGAAGAAACTTACTGCATAGTTTCTCAGTGTCAGATGTTTTATTCTAACTCATTTAACTTTCATTATAATTATAAGTGGTTAAATGGATGGGGGCTGGTAAGCACCACCAAGCATCAAAACCAGAGTATAAATAAGGTCTAACTGATTTCAGGGAACCTGGTCTTTGTCCAGCCCCTTGAACTTTGGTACAGCACCAGCTTGTTTTGTGAGATATTCTTTTCTCAACCTGACCTATGAGCTTCGTAAATGAAACTGATAATTCTACATGACACTTATGCTAATCTCTACAAGAGTAATTACCACTGATTATCCTTTTCCTTACCATTTTAGAATCCAACCTGGAAGTGAGATAAAATTGTCTACTAAATATGACTAACAATCAGCTGAACCTACATTGTATTACAAATGACACATAACATATACATTGAAATGAAATCTCACATCAGTGCTACCTGAAATACATTTCTTAATACCCAGTATTCAATTAATTTTCTATTATTTTAAACTCAATTGACAATGTTTCTGACAATAGATACACAACGATACTTTAAAAATACCACTTCTTCCATTCAAAGACTCAAGCTACACTAGAATTCCTGCATTTCTCCAAAAATAGAATTCAAGAACAACTCTTTCAGGCATAAGTCATCCTTATGCTTCTTTACTTTGGGATATCAGGTACTGATAATTATATTCATAAGAGGTCTGAGGAGAATAAGCTTCTTTCAGAATTAACGATATGCCAATGAACTAATTCTGCTTTCCATTGGCAACACTAATATTCATACAGTCGAAGAATATATTCACAGGCACAAGCAAATATTTAGAACACTTCACTGTTTTAGTTAAAAGCACACTCACACAATTATTTTTGGCTTCTGAAGTACTGAAAATGTCACAATGACTTTCATATAAAGAGTTTCAGAGATAAAGTCATAAAAACCCATACAAAATCTTTTAGCTTCAGGTCAATATAATGTTTGGCAAAATTCCTGAACCCTGTGGCATTCTGGGAAAAAAAAGTTATTATTTTGTTTCTCAGATGCTTTTCTGTAATTGTTCTCTTTGTGTCTAATGATGCCTAAGTATAGTTGACACCAAAAATAAAACCCAGGTCCTGAACTTTAGAGTATAATGGAACATTATTCCGGTAGTTATAATAAGCAAGAAAAGCCACTTTGTCAAAGTCTCGGAAGTCTCCACTCAAGCACAACACAAAGAGGGACAAATATACACAAAAAGGAGCCACCTCTGATGACAGATGTGTTAACTAAATTGAAGGTGGCAGTACCAGTGTATTTGAATATGGAAAATCATGCTGCACACCTTGAATATATACAACTTTGTCTATGGTCCATGCAAAGCTGAAACAAATATGTCGCCTCCAATAGCATTGCCAATTATGACACACCTCTTATGTGCTATGCTCAGGTCACTGTGCAAAGGTGGTGGGAAAGGAGAGAAGGAAAAAGGAGACGAAAGAGAACCATCTGTGAGATGTATCTCATCAATGTCCCCAAACTTCACACCTTTATTACATTGGCACATGTCCTTAAAGTAGGAAATAGATCAATGCCAAGATACACAGTTCTGTGTTTTGGGAAAATCTAGTGGACTCTGGTGTTTGGTTCGGAGTCCAAGTGTACTTTACAAAAATACTGAATACGTCCATACATTTCAATAGCTTACCGCATAGGTTTGTTCCAGGGGAGAGGTGGGAAAATTTGTTCTTTTCAATCCCACTAAGAGACCTCAGAGGGAAAATAGTATCTTTGCCACTGCAGCAGTGAAGGATAAATCCCAAACAAATTTGTCAGAAGGAGTCTCAAACTCTTCTACATACATTTTCCTATTGCTTTGTAGCTGTGGTCCTCAACTCGTGATCTGGAATACCTGGGAAATTCCCAAAGCAATTTCAAGAAATCCAAAAGATTAAAACTAGCTTCTTAATAAAGTTTTGTTTCGTTGTCAGCTGTTCTCAGTGTGGGAACACTCAGAAGGCGCTCCCTGAGCTGGAGGAGGGTGGTGCACTGAGTTCCATTGAACTGTACCCGGCTCCTCTCTGTAGGGTGAAACACGAGTGCCCATTTCACAGGAGAATCAATGGACGAAGTTGTAGGCGTTCCTAATCGGTGAGATCTTGCACTTTAGTCACGTGATATTTTGTGTCATCTGCGTCCCAGCATGTGACAGTTCTCAGAGGGAGAGAAGTCAAGTGGTTCCTAGAGGTGCGAGATGGGGTCACGGTTTCTCTTTGCCTGGAACACCACTTAAACTTGCAAGAGCAACTGAGAGAAACAAACGTTCACCACATCTGAGTTCTCGGGCAGATTTTCTCGGAAATGAATGAGGCCTGTGACTTGAGAACACAGCGCACAGAAACTGGTATCTGTGGGGAAACTTAGGTTTTCAGGGAAGAGGGAGGATTTTGAAAAACATATCTCTACCAACATGAATCTCACAGTTTCAAAACAGTGGAATTTGATACTGTTTTATACTAAAAAATACATCATTCCCATGACATAAATATCACATCAGTGAGCCACTGTTTTTCAAGTGACCAAATATGACATTATAAAATGATTGATAGGTAAAAGATTTAGTCAGAGTGCAAGAAATATATATATATTTTTATGAAAAAATTCATTAATGTAATTTCAGATTAAATTTTATAACAAACTTTAAAAAAAGCATTTGCCAAAGGTTAGTGTAATATCAAAAAAGAATATTAAAAATTATCTGGAAAGGCTTCTCTGTGGAGAGCCGGCACCCGGCCACCACCCAAAGATGGCGCCTGCTTCCTGTTGCGGCTGATAAACATGCGGCTGCTATCCTGCCAAATATGCCCTTATTAGGTAGATGGCGGGAATGGAGATGTCACCTGACGGGATGGACCAATGAGATTATGCCCAGTAGCTCTACAGAGTATATAAGACATTGCTGCCCCTTGCTCGGGGCCATTTTTTGCTGTACCCAGAAGAAAATAAAGTGCTGCTTCCACCGCGTCTGAGTTGTGTGGTTCTTGCTGGTCAAGACGCCCACGACACTTCTCCAACTCCATATGTAATTTTTTACAAATACTTTAAAGCAACAGACTGTGATAGGTGATACTAGTATAGAATTTCTTTCATTTGAGTAGGGATTTAAAAATTTTGAAATACATAAAACAATACTCTTACTGCTTATTGAATTTTTTTGGTTTTGTAAATTCAAATTAATTTAAATGGAATTATTGTCATGTAGTACATTTTGAATTGTTAATTTAATGAGAAATCAATAATATTAAACCATTTATCTGTTGTAATCTTTAACCTAGCTTATATTATAGGTTTTATCTATAAAAGCAAAAGCCCTGTGGAATCCTCAGTGACCCTTTTCGTCTATTAAGACTATGTTCTTAGAAAATGTTAATTGTACAGCAATACATAAAGAGACAAAAATGTACTTCTGCACACTTGTACAATACGAATATAACTATGTCTTTTTTCAGAATGTCATTTAAAAGGTATTAAGGGTAGATGAATAAGCCTTAAAATAAATCACTTACTCCTATTATTGTAGAGTCAACTCCCAACTTCCAGGAAACTCAGGGGAAACCAGAGTTCCATGGAGCTCCTGCTGAATATAGAGACAAAGACCTGAGTGTCTCTTAAACTGTACAGTTTGCTAAGAGGGCATTTATAAGCCCAAGCACGATTTCTTCATAGTGTCTCCATAAATAATATTTCTCCTTTTGTGAATGCAATGCTTCTGTTCTACCGAGCAAGGCGCCGTGTAATGAAATGTGGATTTCCAAATCCACAATGAAACTTTATATTTTTTATGAATCTTTTTATGGCTCTTGTTCTTAAAACTGGATTATAATGAACTCATTTAGAGAAGAGCTCATGGTCTAGCCCTCTTTTTAGCCCACTTTGTGCTTTCCATGTTTTGTTTAGAGCCATTAAATGGCTATTGATCTTCAGCTTTTAATAGGAAATTATCAGTGGCTGAGTGAGGATACAGGTTGACATAAATAAACCTGAGCTCTTTAAATAAGTTTGCTATTTTTCAAAATATGCTCCTCTTTTGCATAATATAGGTGAGCCTCTTCCATATGTTTACAAGCAGATTGCACAATTTAAAATGGATTACTTTTACATAAGGATATGTGTTGATATTTGAGGTGCCCTCTTTGATAAAATGCATTAGGAAGCCTGTACTAACACAGCTATTATAAGTTCATTAACTATCTTTATCTGGATCAAGACTAGTTGGCTTTTGAGTAAAATGGATGTTAAACTAATCATGCCATTTCAGGTATATCTGTTGACTAGTAATACAACTTGGACAACCCAAATCTTTTGTGACCTCGGTACTTGTCATGACTCTACTGAACACAAAAAGTTTTCCAGGAATTAGGTTTTGCTATAGTATTACTAGCTATAGATTTTTGTGGTAGAAACTTTAATTTCACCCACAGGAGGCTGCTGGTTTTTACCAAGAGCAAAATCCTTCGCAGTGGCCACAACTATTTAGATCAGTTTTCAATAATATTTTATTTCTTCCAACATAGAATTATTTGGATCAGTTTTCAATAATATTTTATTTCTTCCAACATAGAATTAATATCAATTTATTTGAGTATGCAAAGAAAAATGGAAAATGGAAAGAGTACAGCAAAATTACTCTCTAGAAAATCAGTGAGCCAAAAAGGGCAAAGTGTGGAAAGAAAACTCTGTAATATGCAATATGTTAATTAACATTGCTATGTATTTACAGAGATTTGCATTTTGCCAGATGTTTTCCATAGGCTACTTGATTCCATTTATTTATTTAACATAATTTTATAAACAGATACTAATTTTATTTTAAACCTCATGAAAGTTTTTAGTAATTTCCATGAACATGTTGTTGGATTGATGGGTAATCAAATTACAATCATATAGCTTGCATTTATAAGTAGATTTTATGCACATTATGATATTCACATATATTACAGAGAAGATAAGTTAACGCAGAAGTGACAAATGGGCTAAATAATTCACAACTTTTTCATATTACTGTACAAATCACATCTAATTAACTTGGCATGATATTTAACCCAAAAAAATGCTTTCCAGAGAAAGGCAGTGAATTGTTAGGTAATTATACATTTATATTCTGTGAAATCAGTAATTAAATGGTAACTAAAATGTACTTACATGTTTGCACACCATAAAATTATGGTATTTTTAAAATACAGTAATTAATTTACATTTAACATACACTTATGTATGCTTGATTAAATGTTAATTAGTTGCTTATTTGTGAAAAATTAACCATTACCAATTTGTGGAAATATTAAGATAGAGTTGATTATTTTATTCCTTTAAATTTTTTATGTTGGTGTAAATGTCACCCTCAATTTACATTTTTAAATATTTCTTACCAAGTGCTGAAATAAAATTTAAAATCTAAAGTGTGGTAATTAATTGAGGAATTAGACATTATTTCTATTTTTTGTATCTATCACTATGTTTTTTAAATTATTTTTTAGCACTATATTTCTTACCCTCATTATTTCCTCCATATATTAGGACTTTTTAAATGATAAACAAATTTGGCTATGATTGAGAAATTTTTCCTAATATTTTACACATAGTTTAATAAACACATTCATGTAAATACATATATATAAATACAAATATATACGTATGTGTGTGTGTGTGTGTGTGTGTGTGTGCAAGACATTAAAATACCTACAAAAAAGGACAGAGACAGACAGGAACCCTAATGTCATTTTCACTGTGCAACTGTTACACATTTGCCTTGGTCCTAACTGGTTTACGGCTAAGATTTTTCCATTAACCTTTGAATGCTCCTGTATGGTAGATTATAGCTAGGAATCAACAATGGCAACAATATTTTCATAGGAAAAATGTATCAGCCTAAATGTTTAGAAAAGTTATGCATTTCAAAATGCATAAGAACGATTGCAGAGTTTTTGAGGATGGACACATTCAGGGCCACACACACGGACAAACCTGGATAATAACACATTTAATACTAATGTGTCTGTGTGAAGTACACCATCGCTCAGTTTTGCTCTGTGCATTAACCAAATATGCATTTTTCCATTGTATATAAATAATGAATTTGTAAAAATGAGAAAATTTTCTGCTTGGATATTATTTGTTGCTCTTCTAAACTCTTCTAAAGTGATAGCTACACAGATGTTCTCATGTGTCGTATGATAAATGGTTACTTGAGTTTATATAGTGTTATGGATTAAAGAGTATTACATCATAGTAGATTGCAATGTTCTACCGCTAGTATATTAGGGCCATATCTATAAGCTACCGGGACTCACAAAAATCTGCAAAAAGTTATGAAACATGTCATTAATGTCATACAGAAAAAATATTCATGCACATTTGTTTTAGTGTTCTACAGATTATGTCATCCTAGAGAAACTGCTTGGGTTCCTGTGAAAATTTGCATCTTTAAGCCGGATTTGAACCAAGTCCACTTTGATTCAACCTACAGTGAGGAGCCATTTCAGTACTTTCTCGGGTCTGTAGTTTCTACCTGCATGAGTAGCCCTGATGCCCACATAGTGAAGGGATGCCCGCCTCTCAGCCTCAATAGCCTGTGGCATGAGAGCCTGAAGCAAAGCATGACAATGACTGACTGATTAGTGTTGCTGACCTAAAAGACATCAATACAGACAACCATGTCCAATCTGGGCAGCACCATTGTGCATCCTCACAATCGCCTCTCAAAGACTCATTCATTGGTAACATAATTCATTATAAAAGCATTCTATCCTAGAGCAGCCTCAGAAGCTGGAATTCATCACCAGTCTTTACTCTTTTATCCAAAAGCATCCAACGCAGAAGAGGCTCTCCAGTCCTTGCTTATGAAATTCTTTGAATAGCAAAAAGGGAAGCAGGGAAGAGTGGCATATTGAAAAATAATTGTAATTTTGTCTTCAGATGCCATTTTTCAGGAGTGCTGACAAGCAATCCTACATTTGTCCCTACTTGTCTTTTACTAAATGCCCCCATTCTTGCATCTATGTAACTGCGTGCTCATGAAAGAAGATTTCTCAAAATCAACATTAACACAGTTGTTATGGAAACAAGCCAAGAATACTCTAATGTATATAAGGAAGACTCTGTCTTTTGATAACTAAATGTGTGTGATTGTCAGAACATTAAAAACTTCCTCTTGTGTGTGTTCCAAAGTTAAATATGTGAGATATGCACTTGGTGTCAAAGACAGGAAATATCTCATTTTTTATTAAAAAATGACACAAGAATATCGAGAAGACTTTTCCTGAAAATTTCAATAGAGCTTCAGTTTTGCTTAGAGAGTGTATCAGGTTGATATTGGTACACACACACACACACACACACACACATGTATTACATATATCACGTATCATTTATTTCACAAATTTATTTCATATATATGATTATTCTTCTATATATGTATTAAAATGAGTGTGCAATAGTTATTTGTTTTCCTTTGTAGGTGCCCCCAAATATATATAAGTGAGTTGCTAGGCTAAGCTGGCTTTTGAGCTGATTAAAATCTGGCAGTTTTAAGTATGCAATAGGAGTGTAATGAAATAAAATATTTTCATAGGAGAAATATTTTAGATTTTTTAACAGAAAATACACGATAAATTATACAAGTTAAAAGTTTAAACTAATATGAAAGTTGCATTTGGAAGAAAATTGTGAATTATCCCATGATTTTGCACACATTTGACAGTTACACTAGGCAAAGTAATAATATGGTTCTTTTAAAAGTCAGAACTCTGTCAAAATCTATTTCTAGGAAAATTATTACATTTAATGGGTAATTCATCTGCTTTTTTATGCATATTGCTAGTGATTTCTCAAATATCTTGCAAGTGATCATGCTCAAGACATTCTTAATATTTTAATGGATATAAATTATCTTATTGAATCTCAAAATTTGAGTCAAGCAGAATCACATGTTTTGCTTGACATGCAGACAGAAATACTGAAAAATCAGATACATTTTCACCCATTATTTCTTTGAAATATGTTTCTTCTTCCAAATCATTTTATTGTTGTTTGGCTACATATAAAAACAACTGCAAAAGAAGAATTTTTAAATTGTCAGAAAACGTCTATTTTTCAGTTCTGGGTAAATCTTTCATATAAGTAAAAATAAATTGGCCTAAATTCAATTCACATGCAACTGGTGAATTACCTACAACAGGCAAATAAATTAACTTTTAAAAAAATGTTATGCTGAGTAAATTACCACACCCTACACAAGTGAATTGCTGTGCCCTACAAAATACTGAAACTCCACAAGAAACATTCAATTTCTTGCCTTCATAGTTGGTATATTTATGTCACTTACCAGTATTTTATCAGCCTGTGCAGCTGAGGTATCTATAACTTTACTTACTTAAAATCTCCCAAGTGAATTTTTAAAAGCATGTGTTCAGCATTTCTAATGATAAATTCATAAGCTATTCACGACAATTCTGAAATTATTCAGTTTCCTCAGATTGTTTTACTAAATTTATTTATAAATAATAATGTCAGGCTTTCACAAAATTTTAGGGCTTTTCAGAACTCATGGTTAAATTTGCTAATTTCATTGTTGAAACAATTCAAAGAAATTAAAATGCGTTGCCCTGTATCAGTGAAAGTCAATGATAAAGGTACTCCTTGAACCCACTTTCCCCAATTTCCAATGCAGAACAATTTCTTTTAACACACACCAGATCTCTAATTGTATTTACAGTGACCCTCAATGTGAAAGTAGTAAGATGGAAAATTTTTAAGTGTTGATATTCCAAAAATCTATTTTATGTAGTTTTATGGAAGAAAATTATGGGAATGTTAAGCTTCTCATCAAATAGTTGCAAATATGTGATAGTATTTTAGTAAATCATTTGATAATGTTTATATGATAGCATTTAAATTGTTATTATCTGTTGACATATGTTTAACACAGAGCAAAGCCAATGTGCTTTCTACTTTACATTATAAAGAATAATGTAAGGAGTGCATGTAAATCTATGCTATAACTCCAGAAGTTGAATATACTAATGATTTTCACATAATTTTATGCTTTCAGTTTATCCTATCTTGTGCCTCCCACTGACATTATCCATTCAATTAATCATTACCCATCAATTAACCATTATCTTGAGCTTTGCATTTGGATTTTCCTTTACTTAATGTATCATTCTATATCATACATGTGAATTGGTAAGACATTTTTCATCTTCTTAGTGTTAAACTTCATTAAAGTGACCTTGTATTCTATGTAGTCTTCTGAGAATTGCTTTTGCTGAACTTCTTTCTAAGATTTATCTGGGAATTTATATGTAGCTGTAGTCTATTCATTTTCAATGTTATAAAATGTTCCGCTTTATTAGTATAAAGCAAATGATTTAGTTCCTCTTTAGTGAGGTGATACTCGGCTCAATATCTTATGCATTGCACTGGATGCACATATACAGACATTTCTCTACAATATATCTATCCATGGAACTGCAGATTATGTGGTATGTAAGTGACAAATTGTTCCTGGAAGTGACTGGATCAGTTTATCTTCCCACAGCAAGAGCAAAAGTTCCTGTTGGTCACATTAATGTCTAATCTTTCATATCGTGAGACTTTTACTACATATCATTACTGCTGTGTCATTCTTCACGTACAACATGGTATCTTACTGTGGTTGTCACAACTCTTTCTATAATGAGGAGGAAGATGGGCATGCATGTTTCCTCTTCAGTGAAGTTACCGCTCATATCTTTTGACAAAATTTATATTTGGTCAAATGGCAAATAAACACATCAAAAAATGTTCAGCATCACTGGTCATTCAAGAAATGAAAATTAAAATAACACTGAGATTCTATCTCACCCAAGAAAGAATGGCTACCATCAAGAAATCAACCAATAACAAATACCGGCGGGGCTGTGGGGGAAACTTTCTCCACTATTGGTGGGAGTGTAGACTGGTGCAACCACTATGGAAATCAATGTGGAGATTCCTCAAAAAACTAGGGTTAAAGGGCCCATTCAACCCAGCTATTTCCCTTCTGGATATCTTTCCACTAGAATTAAAAGCATCATACCACAGCGATATATGTGCACCCATGTTTATAGCAGCACAGTTTGTAATAACTAAATTTTGGAAACAACTGAAATGTCCATCAACTGAGAAATGGATAAAAAAGATGTGGTATTTTTATAGAATGGAGTACTACTCAGTCATAAAGAAGGATAGACTTGAGACTTTTATAGGTAAATGGATGGGACTTGAGACTATACATGTGACATAAATGAGATTCACATGTGTAAATGCCATATTGTCTCCCTTGTGTGAGAAATTGCAAGAGTAAATAAGGTCCAAAATACACAGTAGATATTGTAAAATGGGAAGGAATTGTTCAAAAGGAAAGAGGAGCTAGGATAGGGGAAAGAGGAAAGGACAGAAGGGAAAAGGGGAAAGCATGCAGCCAGTTAGACAATTAGGGTCTTTCAGCTCATTAAAAAAAAAAGTTTGTGCTAATATCAATGGGAGAAAATTTTATGCCCATATCTTGTACCCTAAACTACTACTTTAAAAATAGCAACCTGTAATGTATCAGCTGTTGTTATTCTCCTGTTATCTTGATATGAAATTTTGTTTTACATTTTTTCCATAAAATAAAAAAAAACTGTATTTGGTGCCCTTTGACTTGCTAATTTATGTATTTGAATTCTAATCCCTGTCATCCTCTATCCTGCAGCTATCTTCCAGTTTTGTTTTGTTTTTTCAGCACTTCTTTATTGAACAGAAGCTCAGAAATTGCAGGTTATTGAATATAGCATTTTATTCATTATTTGGAGCATTTTGTCTCTATTAAGGAAATCCTGCCTTTAAGGTATGGCTTTGTTTTCTAAAATAGTCGTGTGTGTGTGTGTGTGTGTGTGTGCGCGCGCGCGTGTGTGTGTGCGTGAGACAGAGCATGCATTTTAGGTTTTGTTTTTGCATCATATGAAATACATGAATAATGCCTGTCTGCCCGTGAAGCTTGAGTATCCACTTGACTGGATTAAGAGACCAGAAGAGGTGATTGGATTGTGAGGCTGCTGTCCTCCTGGATAGATCAGCCCACTGAGGAGCGCGCAGCTGAACAGACCATTAGAAGGTGGTCTTTAGTTGGAGTATGCGTCAGGGGCGCGACCTTGGTGACAAATCTGTCCCGGAACCCCGATCTCTCTGTGTCCTCTGTTTCTTGGGTGTCATGAGCGAAAAACTTTCCTACACCAACCGCTTCCACCACCAGGTTTAAGCCTTAGAGCCGGCTGACTACGGCTAAAACCTTTGAATCTGGGCCGCAGTAAACCTCTCCTCCTTTAAGTGGCAGTGGCAGGTATTTTGTAACATCAATGGGAAAGCTGTCCAAAGCAACCCATTTGTTAAATAGGGTTTATCACGCCTACTAATGTCCCGCACAGTATTTCTGGACGCTCATTTGCTTACCTTTGTATATATCGTTAGCTCCCATATTGTTAAAATCTCGGTTGTTTGCAGAACATAAACTTTCTTCTTTTTCAGCTTTTTGGTTATTTTCAATTTTATGTTTATCTTGGGTTTAGCTTAACAATCTTTTATAGAGTCCACTGGTCAATTGTGGGAAAGTTTCCATCTTTGTGACATTGAAGCCTTTCTTCCAAGGACAGGGTGCTTGTTCTATGCACTTATGCTCTGTTTAAACAGACTTTTATCATTTCTCCTCTCTCTTTTGTATGCTGTTTTTAAGGCTTATTTTTAAGTGACTGCTTCTTTTTTTAGTATTGATTATGTATAAAAGGTGTTGTTGTTTGTTTTTGCTTTGAAACAGTTTCATGGATATATAATCGATGCAACATGCTTTAAAATGCTTGAATATTTTTAAGTGTTTTTCTATACAGAAAATATTCAGATCTTTATATTGATCTTATATGCTATACTGTGCTATTTACATATTGCTGTAATGTTCCTGAACTATTTTTTGAATTTTAAGTTAGTTAACCAATTTACTGGTATTTATTCTTCACTAATTCTCATGCCTTTGTTTTTCAGCAATATTTCGAAGTTTAAATACATAGTAGAAGATTTGCTAAGAGAATAGGTATCCTTGTCTTGGTCTTGGTTGTGAAGGTAGGATTTTCCAAATACTCTCACTGAAACAAGTACAAGTTTATTTGTACTTGTTTGAAATGCAGTTTTTCTGTCATATAATAAGGTTCTGTAAAATAATAGAACTAGTAAAATATAATAAAATCTTTAATAAATAATTAAAATAAAAAAACTAGTAAAATATACCAGGTTTTAGTGTGCCCTAGTATATTTTCAACCATTTTATGTTCAAAAATTATCTTTCTTCCATTTTTACTACTATTTCTAGTTGTTACTTAAGTTAGAACTTCTCATTCTATCCTTAATATATTTTCATGATTCTGTCACACTTTCATGTTCTTACCTTTCAACACTACATTTTGTTATTTGATTGCGTTTTCTATTTCTGTTTTCTCTTCAACTTTAATATATTGGTTCATGTTTAAATACTTTAAATACATACAAAACTGATATTTATGTACATTATATGTTATTTTATAGAATATATAATTTGTCAAAGCATATACATATAGAGATTCTAAAATTCCACTTATTTTCATAATTTTACCTGTTCATAATAACATGTGCTCACTGATCTGTCCTTGAAATTGCCAGTATTTTCAACGATTTTCTTTCTTTCTTTTTTTTTTTTTTTTTTTTTTTTTTTTTTTTTTTTTTTTTTTTTTTTTTTTTTTTTTTTTTTTTTTTTTTTTTTTTTTTTTTTTTTGTCTTTTTGAGAAAGTCTCACTATGCAGTTCAGGCTGGCCTTGGGCTCACTTTGTAGCCCAGGCTGGTCTAGAACTTGCAATGATCTTCTTGCCTCAGCCTCTCAAGTGCTGGGATTGTAAGAGTGCACCTCCACACCCAGCCCCAAATTTTCGTATATAACTATTCTAGATTTTGTATCTGACAATTCTAGCATTTTCAGTCCATGTAGATATTAAAGTTTGTACTCGCTTACATTCATTTATATATACTTGCTATCCTCAAATTAATGGCTGAAGATCTCATGTTTTGTATTGTTTGATTAGGACATCATTGCTTGGTCTTACTATGTAGGAATTCTAAGGGTCTCCATAAGGACATCTTTATCTAGAAAATACTTGTTTTGAGCAGAAGTGGTGGACCTGTCTGCCCCTCAGTGTGGAACTTTACTGATTTTGAGGCTTTACGGACTGTCTTTAAGTCCTTCCCACCACATCTAGTGACCCAGGGCCTCCTGCTTCTGCTTGGAGTTCCTGGATATTGAGTGTGTTGCATCGTTTCTATCTGACAGTCCACTCTTCCTTCTTCACTGTGGCTTTTCACCTGTGCTAGAGCATATTGAAATACTGAGGTTTTGATCTAAACTTTCCTTAGAAACTGTTTAGAATCAGTCATGAAATGCTGCTTTAAAATTACATGTGGAGCCAGGCGTGGTGGCGCACTCCTTTAATCCCAGCACTCAGGAGACTGAGGTAGGAGGAGCATTGTGAATTCGAGGCTGACTTGGGCGACAAAATGAGCGCAAAGCTGACCTGAGCTACATAGTGCGACCCTGCCTCAAACAACCAGGGGTGGGGGTTTGGCTCAGTGACTTAAGTGCCCGTTTGGCAGGCGCAAGGCTGTGAGTTTGATCCCTGGTGCTGCAAAAAAAATAAAAACAAAGTAAAGTTGCATATGGGCCGTTCATCAGCTTACAAAATGACAAAAGAAAGTGAGATTTTGCAAATTTCAACTTATAATTTGCAATTTTAAATTTACAGATGATAATTTGATGATTGAAATTTGCAAATAATAATTTTTTTTGAAATTGGCATTGCCCCCCCTTTTTATTACCAAGTGTTCCTGATACGTAGTACATATATTCATCATGGGGTATTGGTCTTCAACCTTTTTACTTCCTTTCCTCTTTTGCTTTCCCTTCTGATTCAACTATACTTCGTGACTAACAATCATATACTGTTGTAAAGCCGTGTTCTCGATGTTATCTTATAGCCACAGGCAAGAAAATGTTATTTTTACTATTTCAATGAAATTTACATATTGCTTTAAAAAATGTGTGGTCAATACAGAGAATAAATATGAAGTGTCTGTGTATTAGTTTTATTTCTATTGTTGATACAATGCTTCTTGGCCCTCAAAAGTTGGATGTAATCATATGAGTTGAAAAACCAATTGGCTTCATTTAGTGTTTTTAGTGTGGAGAGATAATTTGGCCTGATTAGATGTCTCAGATATGTCTGCCTGTGTGAGCACTTGCCTTTTGAAGGAATGAGATTTCCTACTGATAAAATTTAACCAGGCCTTAAGGACAATCATTTGGTATCAAATGGGCAATATTTAATTGATTGTCTTGGAATGGAATTTGCTCTTGGGAATAAATTTATCTTTTATATTGAACAGAATATATACACACTTTACTAATATATGTATAAATATTTCCTTCATAAATTTTAAATAAATAATTCTTTAGAAATATTTGTTTTAAATTAAAAAAGGACTTCTGTAGAATAAAACTACTTTCCCATTTAATACAATGAAACTAAAACATATCTAAATGCTTAGTAAGAAATACTTTCAAATCATACTTTTTCTATAAAAAACTGAGAGCTTTCTGAAGAAAATAAGTCCTGATCACTTATTAAATGACATTTCATCTTTAGATGCTGTAAGGAACTGAAGCAAAAATCTGTATGAACTTTGCTTTCTCCTCCATACTAATTTTAACCTAATATTGCAGAACTAATGCCAGCCTCTAGAAGCGTTAGGATTAATTCCAGCTGTCCTCTGCGTCAGGGTGCTCTGAGTTATGACAGTGTTTTAAGAAGTGAATCTCTAAACAAAATCCACCAGAGATGAGCTTCTGTTTTAATACATTCAATGACTCCTTCACCTGGTGACTTCCTTTCCTCATGGGAAAAACAAAATAAAACTTACGAGAATGTGAGTTGTCATACTTTGTTTCTACTTCATTTGTGAATCACTTATTCTGAGGCTCATTCTGTACTGAATTACTGGCTTTATAGAACAATTTGCCTACAATCTCATGATTTCAGTTGTCTCCCAATTGATATGGACTTATTTGCTGTTGTCTCCCCTTTAGTCCTTTCTGTGTTCTTCCAGGAGTGTGGATCACTTTCTGGGTTTCTCCTTTCTTGAAAGTGAGGTTGAAATTTAAAACCTTAATAAACATCTTCACCGAAGTCCTTCCCAAGTTCCCTAGATGAAAATATACACCCAGTGTCATGCAGCTGATTCATCGTTTATTGCCAGCAATGTGTATATTAAAAACTACTTATAAATAGGTGAATATTCCAATATCTACATATCTTTCCTGAAGATAATGGAAGTGTAGACTGAGGTAGGAAGAAATACTGATTTACAGGGACTGTTTACTGTTAGTATATTTACTTAGTGATTCACGTCTTTTATAACCTTCATTAAAACTCTGTTTCAAAATCTCACTTTTGAAAATACTAAGAGAGACTTATCATCTGTGAACTTTCAGCAGCTACAACGCCATGAATAGCAACCCACAGACTGACAAATGAGCAAACAAGTGGTTCTTCCAATCACTTAAGTGAGGGCACATAATTATCTTAACCCTGAAATCAGTGCACCCAGAAAAGTGGTTTTAGTTCCACGTAATAGTAAAAGGAGCTATACTGAAAGAGTGGGATTTACTTTGGACTTAAGATTTCAATGAAGGCCTCACTGTTCTGAAGGGAGTGTGAGCAATAAACATGAGTCTTTCAATGGGTAAAGATTTTTGGTTGACTTTGGAGTCCTGGGGCCCGCAGTCTGAGCATCTATAGGGATGATAACAGTATGCAGTATAGCAAATACGGGGAAATTCCTTCTGTCTTGTTTTTGAGATCCAATATTGTTCTCACCGTTTTGTTTTGTTCTGATTAATTGTTTTGCTTTATTCAATATTCTGTTATGATTGGTTTCATTCTGTTTTGTTTTGGTTTGATTTTGCTGAATCTGATGAATGGACAACTGTTGTGAAGATAACAAGCTGTACTGTGATAGCCATTGTTGTTTTCCTACTACCCTGTTTTGAAGTTCTGTACCAATTCCGCTGCTTTGTTTTGATTAGATATATTCTGTTTTGTTTTGTTGTGTTTTATTATCTTTAAAATAAAATTAAAAAATAAAACTTAAAAAAGAAAGAATGGGATGTAAGAAAGGTCATGCTTTACCTGAATCTGGAAAGCCTGCAGTTCAAGGGATGAAAGGCAAATGTGATAGGATAAAAAGAGTAAGTTTGGCAAGAGCCAAGTTCGATTTGGATTTTGGCTGATAGACTGAGCTATCTAGTGATGGAAGGACATTGAAGAATTTTATTTAATGGAATCCCATGACACACCTCTACCAGCAGAATGGCCATTCTGATGTGTGTCAGTTAGAAGTAAACGAGAATGGAAATTCAAGACTTGAGGCAAAAGCCAGACACGATAAGCCATAATGACACTTATTCAGCATTCACACTATAAAAAGCATCACTCCATTCTCTTTAAAAGCATTAACCCATTTAATCACCTATGAGTTTCTTACTTCTAGCCACATCTTTAAAAGACTAAATACCATGCGTGTGGTTACAAAGGTCCATAAGTTGGAGTGGAAACCAAATCTGTCAGTGTACTGGGACATGCTTACTATTATTGCCAGCTTATCACAAACAGGCATCTCTATCTCCTGTCACTCCTACCCCTCCACCTATCTTCGCTCCTTCACTGACTCATTCAAACACTGTGCACACCCTCATGCTTTGCTGATTTCTGCTTTGTGATACCACATGGTCAACCGACGCAGAAGCAATCTCCACTTCATCCTGTAGAAACTTCCAAAACCTTGCTTAAAAATCTCATGTATATTTTACTCCTCCATTCTCCCTAAATTTTAATCACACATATGCACTACTTGCTTCTGATTGAGTTGTCCCTCTTCATCATATTTTAATTGGATCTTCCTTAATCCTTCATACTTGGAAATAATTCACATCAGTCAGAGAACTCTGCATCCCCCTGTTTCCCATACCCACAGCTCCCGGCTGTGAATACAGCTGTATTTAACAACTCCTATATATGGGTCAACTAGCAGCTCCTGATTGAAAACTATTCCTTTAGCTCTTCTTTGCCAGGGATTTCAGCAGTTAGTTACTGGAAAGCCCAGGTTCCCAGAGCCACAGTGCTCCTCCTTCCCCCTCATGGAGCAGGAATGGAGCACACAACCTGAAGAATTTAGGGGGTTCCTGCATGCCTAGTTTTTGTGCCTTAGTGGGCCAGGGGCTGGCTAGGAAAAGATGTGCTCTAGCAGCTGGAGGAACCAATATAGCTGACCTTTTCTTCAGTACAGCAAGAAAGAATTCGTAGCAACACCAGATGATGATACAGTGAAAGAGCCAAGAGAATTATAGATGTGGTTCATTTGCCACAGGTACTTCCTGCCTTTGAGGGGAAAGTTAAGGGGTCTCCAGGTCCACTTTCCTTTTGTGTCCTCTGGTTTCACTCCACTCCTGACACAGACCTTCCTCTTGGCCTTCACATCTGCTGAGGTCTCACTTGTGTTTCCTAATTTTTCACTTTACACTCACTTTTCTGAAAGAATAGAAAAATTAAGGAAGGAAGGAAGGAAGGAAGAGAGAGAGGGAAGAAAGAAAGGAAGGATGGAAAAAAGAAAGAAAAATAGAAAGAACAGGGAAAAGGAAGGAGAGGAAGAAAAGAATAGGAAAGCAAAGTGAAGGAAAGGAAAAGAAAACAACTCCTACAGCCGTCAGCAAGCATCCCCTTTCCTTTGGTCTTTAGGCTTCAGCAAGCTGTGTCTCTTGATCTTCAATCTAAATTATTTCCTAATTTAGGGCCTGGACATTTACTTCCATTATTACTTGTGACAATTTCCATTTCTCCTTTCATTTTTCCTCATTCCTCAACAAATTATACATCAATCATCATTAACTTTTATTTTAATATTCGTCCTCGACGTTAAATAGATGCCTAACTATAAGCGGAACACAGTTGGAGTTCTGACACTAATTTTGAGGCTTGTGATGAAGCTGCAGTAATCAGGGCAGTCCGCCTTGGTGATAGAACAGACAAAGAGTCAACGGAACCAGCAGAGAACACAGAAATAGGCTCACATAAATAGAATCATGTCATCTCTGACAACGGAGACCACACGGTTCACAAACTAACTCAAAATTTGTTAATGTCAAATGCTAAAATTCCTGGAGAATAGCATAGGAGAAACCTCTATAACCATCTCTATGATGGCAATCTATTAGATAAAACAAAAACTGTTCTGTGAAAGTAATAATCGACAAGGTGGACCTTATTAAAATTTCTGTTTTGTGAAAGATAATGCTAAATCAATGAGCTGAAAAGCTACAGACCAGAACATTTATGTGTCTGTGTGTGATGGGAATCGAACTGACCTCTCGCATGCCAGGCAAGTACTTGTGACTCTGAACTAAATCCTTGGCCCAGAAGAAGTTTTTTCACATAAAATTATATCTGATAAAAACCTGCTATCCACAATAGACAAACAAGTGTTAGAAGTCAACAATAAGACAACAAGCAAACTGACTGTACCATCTCAAAGAAAATAGCTCCAGCCATGAGGAAAGTGAAAATTAAAACTGGGAAAGACAGGGTTATGAGGATGGCCAAGCCCACAACACTGACAATACCAAATGCAGAGAGTGCAGAGTAGCAGGACCTCTGATTTATTTCTGATGGGGCAGCAAAATGGCATAGCTGCCTTGAAAGAGAGTTTGGCACCTTCTTACAAAAGGCAGTACACTTTAACATGTGCTCTAGCCACTGGACTCCTTGTATCTATCGAAAGCATTTAAAAACTCATGTCCACACAAAAACCTGTGCATTATATTTTTATTTATCCTTGTAAAAACATGGAAGCAACCAAGATGTCCTTCAATAGGTGAATGGACTAATAAATGATGGTATCTCCACATGATGTAATAATTACTTAATGCTGAAAGGAAATGAACTATCAAACCATGAGACATGTGCAAAAGTTGCAATGAATATACTCATCTGAAAATGCTATCTATACTGGGATTCCAACTATGCAATATGCTAGAAAAGGCGACACACTGGAGATAGGTAAAAAATCAATTGGATGCCAGAGGTTGGGGAGATAATAATTTTGAACCCAGAATTTTCGGGTTGCAAATTATGTTAGTAACACTGCGTAAATGTCATAATTACAGATGTCAAAATCCATAAGGTATACAAGACTACGAGTAAAGTATACAAGACTGAGCATAAACCCTGGCAAAGCCACCTAGCTCCCCATGCTCAAAGCAAGCAGCCCCACGCGAAAGGTGTAGACTGAGAGTGCTTCTCCTCCTTAGAGTTTTATTTAGGACAGAATAGAAAGCTGTATCATATAGGACTGAATATAAAGTGGTACCTTCTTAAAAGTATCCTAGAGAAAGTCACCTTGTATCTCATATTCCAGGAAACATTTTAATGGCTTTATTTGGGACCATAAAGTACCATTTAGTGGAAGACTGTGGCCTGGAACTGCCTTAACCAGTGCTAGCAGGGAACACTTATAGAAGTGACCTAGCAGAGCAGGAAAGCACAGACAAGGAAATTGCCTTTTGGATTTTCTTTTTCTTTTCTTTCTTTTCTTTCTTTTTTTTTTTTTTTACTTGAGAATGACCTCATCATTGCAAGTATTAGACATTATTATAAACAAGTACCTAATTGCAGCAGGTTTGAGAAGGAATACAGTTAATATTGTATTCCTATTATGGAGCATTAGCCTCATAGAGCCAATAAAAACAACAATGTTCTTAATGTTTTGGATGTGTATTTCTATAACAAGATTTAGTTTCCAGTAAAAGCATCATCATTGGATCCCAAAATGTACTACATCCCGCACAGCTCAGATAGGAGTAATTGTGATGGGCTAGGGACAGAAAGCTTAACCCGATGGCCAACCAATGTTCAAGATATGACTCTCATGTTTGAATTGAATTTTTGCATTTAATAGAGTACGATATTATGGAACTGGAGTAACTGCATTGGCAGTGAATCATTCCTGGGTGAAATTTGCTTATATATCTCTATATCTGTATCTATCTATCTATTTTAACAGTGTAACAAATTATTTGATTATGAAGTCTGTGAATTATATAAATATGAAATGAATTTAATTCATCTTGCAAATAAATGTATCAGATATAATTATAATCATAAATATTATGATTTATTAATGTTTGTATATTTAAATGTAAATAGTAGTGAAAGAATACATCGTCTAAATAAGTACTGTGTGTGACTGAACCTATATATGCAAATGTAGATGTATAACTTCATCTACCTAATGTTCTTACATTCACACTGGCATGATACACAATTCTTTCAGTTCAGGGCTGTGTTAGCATTTTATGCTCTCTGTTTAATGATATATTCTTATGCCACACTCTGTTACATTCACAACAAACAAAACTTTGTGCAGCATCTATAGTGTGGGTGGATTCCAGAGGTTCTATCGATCATTGCTAAAGCTGTGAATATACTGAATTCCTTTGAGAATTTTTTTTAATGTATAACATTTTCTTCCTTTCTTCTGAATCTTTGTGAGTAGTTTTGAAGAAAAAGATGTTTTGATGTACTTACTAATCCATGTATATATTTTATCATGAATTTAAAAACCCACTTTGACAGTACTTGTATGCCAGAAAATATTTTAATAAAATTCTATGCCTGGCACATTCATATCATATTTAAAAGGATCTGTAGCCAAGACTTAGTTCTGTGGTAGCTGTCCTCAGATGCAGAGGTCCCTAGGAGGGCAGAATAGATGAACTGCATTCCTTCTCTGCTGGGCATTACACAAAATGCATTCCCAGCAAAAAAAGCCTTCCTTCAATGTGTTTTAAATAGAGTCTGTCCCTCTTGATACCCATGTGAGAAAGTACTGTGCAGTACGTGGCTGTATGTTTCCGATTTTACATCAGCTCTGGTTTGTTTCCTTGGAAATAGTGAGCATGGAGCAGAGTAAATGAATGCAATCTGTGGGACCATCACAGAGCCTTTTAATTCTTGCCAGGTGGTGGACACATCCTGCTTACTACGAACTGCAGAGAGATTCGAGCTTCTCCCTCTGTTTTCTTAACTGTTCAAAAATCCCTCATAATAATAACTGTCATGCTTTCTGCATGGCTCATTTCATGATTCCTAAGAATATTTCCTCCCTGTCTTCACAGAAGACTTCAAACTAAAAGGATGCATACAGCTTCAGTCAGGAGAGAGGTGAACATAGCCACCCAGGTATGGCTCTTGTTTCTCCTATTTATCAGTTATGGCCTTGGACAAATTGTTTATCACACCTTTCTCTCAGACTCCACAGATGTAAAGTGAGTATAGTAATAATCCCTACCCCTGGAGAGTTATTTAGAAAGTTTAATGCATTAATATATGACTGTATAGAACAGTTTCTGACACATCATAAGAGCTATACGTGTTTTCTTAAACATATTCAGAGAAATCCATTTAAATCTTTGAAAAAGCACCTTCTTGCAGGGAATGCATTGTGTAGTGGTGAACACACCTCATTCTCCTTTGGTTTTCAGCGCAACATATGACACACACCAGCGCTTCCACTTGCTCCTATGTCAAACACTTACTGACCGCACTGTGCCTCACACCCGGGATTGAGTGAGATGGACCAAATCTGAATTAGTGGGGATCGCTGAATTTGAGGAACTCGTGGCTCACAGAAGGTAATCTCCCTGATACAGGAAGACAAAAGATGATAAGCACAGTAGAGAAAAATTTTGCTCGGGAACAGGAAGTGGAGAGCTTTCAAATAAGGCCACCCCGCTGGGGCCACAGCTAGTATGCTGGAGTCCACACATCTCAGTTTAAGGGCTGGATCTTCTAATTACTAAACTTAAAATCAAAAATAAATTAACTTACTCTTTCACCCTTCATTTCCTCTTGGAAAAATGTGGAATATGTTTACTTCATAGTCTTGTGACTAATATTATCTTTATATTAATAGCTAGTATTGATAGAATATGGTGATTTCAGCAATACACTGCTGACAGAAAGTATCGCCTCAGGAATTGGATCAAAAGCAGGTAGAGTGGGATACTGGCAGACACTTAAAAAGGACACTCAGCTGTTAATATTTAATTTCTTTAAAATAACACGAATCTGCATCTGCATGGAAGGAATAGCTGGTCTACAACAATAAACAGGTTGTTCCAATGGTAGGTTTTAGTTTCTTCTCAATTTCTGAAAAGTTTCACTGAGTTTCCTATTAGAGGAAGACAGAAAAAAACTGAAAGCCTCTTTGGGGAGGCTTCCAACTAGGGAGCCCTGGGGCACTTGTGCTCTTCAGTGAGTGAAGGCGGGCACGGGTTCTGGGTGAGCTCCTCCTAACGCCACAGGTGTCTCACAGAATCCTGACACCACAAGAAGAGTGAGAGGTGTGTGGTGAGCTAAACTCAGGCTGCTTTAGTCTCCTTGGAAGACATGTGACAGCCTGGTGGTCTGTTACTTCATATTCCCCAAACAAAAATGTGTCCAGCTGTTTCAAATCCAGGGTGCTCGATAGTCAGTTTAGGACATCCAGTTAGGATAATTTGGATTGACGATGCTTTCTTTCGGAATATGCAAAAGGCAAAAACAGAAGGTTAGGAGACAGGGTCAGCGCATGTGGTACTTATAGTAGTAAGCAAGCAGAAACTTTAATTTCCTCCAAGCCTGGTGGGAAGCTATTTAAGTGTTTTAAGTAGGAGAATGGCAAGGGATATTTTAAGTGATTTTCAATGTTCATTTGACTACTTGCTTGCAAGCATGAAGAGGGGCCAGAACTCGTGTGGAAGTTCACTTAAGAAGGTTCTTTAATAATCCAGACAAAGTAGGGAAACTTCTCAGAGGAGAGAGTAATTATCAAACAGGAAATGATATCAATGGAATAGGTCTCAGTAAGACAGTGAAGATGTTTGTTTCTGTTTTTGATAATTCCAGCCTGTGAGTGGAAAGTGACAGGGAAGAAATGAAAGAACAGACACTGGTAGAAAAAGAAATAAATTTTCATTCTTCACTTGGGTAGTTGTTGGCTCCACTTATAAAAACGTGGAAATCTGAATGGAAAACATTATTGTTTTGATTGCATTAAAAAATGAAATGCCTGTTAGATATTTCCATTCACACATAAACAGTGAATTGGATGTGTGGTTCCAAAGTTTACAAATTTTAGTTGCACACTGTCATGGATAATTGATTAATGGTCCACTTGAGTGGGGAACTGAATTGAGTCACCATGGTACTGGGAATGGAAGACCCACTTTATGAACTCTCAGAACAATATGAAAAGAGAATGGCAGAGAAGGATTTCAGATGATCACCCTTGCAGGAGCTTCCTTGCAACTGCTTTCCTTTGGAGAAATTTCAGTGATTTTTCTTTGGAAGAGCTTTGGCTGATTTCTTTCTTCCAGGGATCTTCAGTCCACATCTTCATCCTGGACGTGGCTTCCTGGCTTCCAGTACAGATCCCTCAGCCTGCTGCCACAGCTCCTGCAGCCTAGCGCAGTCAGCTTAGCTTCCAGCACTGGGTCTTAGACCTTTTTGGCACAGATCTTTTGGGTCATTCATTAAGGATCCATTGGGCTCCTGATACCGACTTACACTGGTCTTTGCCGTGGGCTCCAAATCCTCCTTCAGGTCTCCAGCATGCAGACAGACACTTTACACTGTACTACATCTGAGTCTAGTAAGCACTGACTACTACATGCACCCATTGGAAGATGGGCACTAACGACCAATCCAGGTGAAAGATCAGGGCCAGTACAACTGGATGGAACAGAAGAGAGACAGCAGACAACAACTTCAGGGTGTTTTGTTAAGAAAAGTTGCACGGAGTTGGATGGGAGGAGAATGCAAACTGAAGGAATAAATTTTATGTTGATGATATTGGGTTGCACGCATGGTTTGAGAAGAAAAATATGATGAAGTAAAAGAAATAAAGGCAAAAAAGAAATCAATGATTTCAGGAAGAAATTTCATAAGAAAACAGAGACACTGGCTGTCAAACCAAAGCCTGCCGGGTCACTGGAAGAATTAGGGATTTTCCAACCTGAATGATACAAACATGGGTTAAAAATTACAAACTCAAGAAAAAAAATTGGTCGGCAGTTTTGAAGGGGACTGATGGCCGTAATTTTACTAGATGCTTTAAAACACTGCCTCCTGCTCACACGGCAGTGCAGGGAAAAGCGGGACTGTCCCAAACTGGACCCCACAGGAATCTGACGGTTGCTGTATGCTGAGCCATAGATCCCTCTGCCCAGTGGGGTTGGTACATTTCCCAAGCTCAGATCTCCACGAACCAGCAACTGGGTCTCCTATTTTCTAGCCCTCTCCTAAGCAAAGGCTTGAGATCAATGCGTCCGTTCCCTGTTTATAAGGGTGTGCTCGTGCTCATCTTATGAATCAAGACAGGGAGCTGGTGGAGAGTAGACCTGGCAGCCCACACTCACGGGCCTCTCTTCTCTCTCCAAACACTGCTCAGTGATTCCTCAGTCACAGTCAGGCTTCTGCACACTGGCCCAGACACTGCTGCCCTGGTGCATAGCAGGAGGCTTAGACTGGGTGTCGCCAGGCGAGAAGTTAGCAGCATGGACTGTAACTGGGGTCCATGTTGCCTGTCCAATAGCTCTTGAGTTAATGGGTATGGAGTCTCACGTAAGGGTGATGGTGAACGACTGTGAACACCAGGTGACTCAAAGGAGGCTGAGGCACTCGTATCTCAGGTCGACAGGGATCCACCTGAGAGGGAAATATCATTCAGAAATTCTACAGTACAGCAGGAGATGAGATGCCAGTGCTGCCCACAGTTCTATCACTCAGCTCCTGCTCAATGTTAGATGCTCCTCCGAGCCCTAAGAAGGATGAAGGGGTAAGCACCGTGCATCCCAGATCACTGTGAAATCTACTGGGCGCTCGGGGAAGAGACACACGCTGCCTCCCTGAGAAGCAGCTTTTCCCAAGGAAGAGAAAAATCTGCGGGTAGAGTAGATGCATCATGCAGTCGAGGAAAAGCAAGAGGTTGGAGATAAGTTGATTAAAGTCTCTTGTTACACATTTAATTGTCAGAATTCAGTAATCAAGGCCTATTGTATTCATGCACATCCCACACAGATTTCTGAGAGGCTTCCTGACAAACCTGATGAGCCGTTCGTGCAAACTAGGGTTCCTTTTACTGAAGCTACGGAGCAATGGTGCATCCTATTATCACAGCTGCATAAAAGTTACAGATTAAAGAAACAATGCTGATAAATGGACCTTTGTGTATCTAAATCTCTGTCCAAAGACACCCTCAAATATTACTAGACAAGGTAATAGGGAAAGAAGAGAGTCAGACAGGAGAGTAAATAATCTCATAAGTTTTTTTTTTTTCTTGCCCCGCAAGATAAAACAGGGCTCTCAGACCCACATTCGTGGTATAGCAATTATGCAAGAGTAGAATGAGACCTTCCACAAGAGACCCGGTGAACCAGTATCTCAGGTCAGTCATGGATTGTTCCAGTAGTCCCTGAACAAAGTGATGCTTCTGCATTTTGCATAACAAGTTGAGCAAAATCATGCAAGAACTACTCTCAGTGAATAGATCAAATGTATCCTAACTACATCCTCTCAGTGTAACCTACCACTCATTAACACTTTCACATACTCTAACCAATTGCATTAGCAACACAGAGTAAAACTAGTTTCTAGTGTCATGGTAAAGAACACCTGAATAAATTTGCAGCTGCTTTTTTTTTATTTTAAAAAAGCAAAACAGAAAAAAAGGATAGAAACAATACAGAATTTTTTTAAAAAGTAGGAAATTAACACTAGTTAATACATTGCATAGTGCATATTGTTAATATTGCATATTAGTTGTTCAGGTTACAAGATTTAAGCATGAAAAAATGATCAAACAATGAAAGCACAAACTGTTCTTTTGGATTAACTAACAGAGTTTAGTAATGTAGTTATCTATCTTGAACATATATATACCTATATATATACATACAATCTTTTCCCTTCGTCTTTTCTCCTTTCCCCAAATAATGAAAGGGAAAGAAAGGGCTCAAAAGGAAAGTAAAACTGGGATACGGGAAAAGAGAAACGGAAGAAGGCAGCTGCTTTTAAAGCCTACTTAGGGGGCTGGGGATATAGCTCAGTGACACTAGTGCTTGCTTGGCAAGTGCGAGGTTGTGAGTTTGAACCCCCGTACAAAAATAAACAAATAAATAAATAAAGCCTACTTAATGTCAGTTATGGCAATGTATATACTCTCTATATATTATATATTTATGGTTATATATAGCATTAGGGTTAGAGTGTGGATTATACATGTATTATATATATATATATATATATATATATATATATAGCATTAGGGTTAGAGTGTGGATTATACATATATTTTATATATATATATATATATATATGACTATATATGTAATGAATTTTATTGATGCACATTTTTTGAAGATTTGACAATTTTCTATTTTTTCTTCACCATACCAGATATATCATTGATGATGTATTTAACTGAAATGTGTTGAAATAAACAAATGCTAAGCTAGAGGAGAAACTTAGTTTTATTAGAATTAATGATTAGCTGCTTGGGCTATAATTTTATGGTACTATTTATAGCCCTAATTTCCCTGAGCATCATTTTCTATACTAGCAGTATGAAAAAAAAAAAACTGCATGGATTTTCACAATCTTCTTCCCCTCTAGTGAACTGTAATCATGCTCGTGTGTCTCCCGAGACCTCACCCTCTGTCTCTCCCACACAGACATGCAGTCATACGTCTATTCTTACTCATGTAATTGATGGTGATTTTAAGTAAAAGTAAGAAAAAATTCAAGTTTAAAAAATTTCTATGAGCTAAAAATCAAGAACACACACAGAGATAAATGTGTTGTATTTTGAGATGAAGTCTCACTGTGTTGTCTGATTTGGTCTCAATTAAGTGCATTTCAGGACCCACGTAGCTGAGACTAAAGGAATGTGAAACCACATCTGGATGTTTTTTAACTGACTTTGTACCAATAAAAATATTCTGTAATAGAACGTAATAGACTTGGAAAGAAGGAAGTAATTCTTTCATACAAAGGATCCTCTTACTGAGTTTCCATAACATTGGTTGTAATTTTGGAAATCAAAGAGCAATAATGGAAAGAGAATAAAACAAATTTACACATTACATGTTGCATGTTAAAAGGTCTTGAAATTAAAGTAGTGAAGTATTCAGCTGGGCACATAATGAACAATTCTTTTAAAAATAATGTCATGTCATTGTAATAGTTTTATAGTTCAAAAGTAATATTCAGTTGTGGTAAGTTGATGAAGTTTCCACAGTACAGTCTATTTGTAAAAGGTGCTATGGATATATATGTTCAGTACTTACATACCAGTTATATAACATTATTTTTTTCAGACTACGTTTGTATAAATGATTCAGTTAATCTATACTCCCAATGTCGATAAAGCATGTATTTACTTTCATCATTTTATTGTGTAACAAATCAAATTAAGAATACTACTTTAAAATGTTTTGCCAGCATGGAAATTAAAATAATATACATTCCTCATTTATGAAATTTGTGCTATCAAGTTTTAGGGGCAGTGTATGATTTCTAGAATTTATTTCTTATTCCTAATTTTAATGTGTAATCCTTTCAAGTTATTTTTTCTAAAAGAGTATATAGATTTGTACTGCATTTTTATATAACTCTTTAGGAATGTCATTCACCAAGAATGAGCAGCTGATAGGGACACAAAGGCTATGTGCAATGGAAGATCAATCATAATTGAAATAGCTATGGATTAAATAAGAAATGCTACCTTCATTAATACTATGTGCTAAGGAAATCAGTCAACCACCATGGAATATTATGTAAACACACTCGATGGATTCTTTTTCTTCCATGGTGATGCCTAAGTATTTGATCTCATTTCAGAACTTTGCCATTTTAAAAAGTATCAGAGATGCCAATATACAGGGAGAGGTAGCACAAATGATCATTCTACAGATGGAAAAAAAGAAGCAAATCTATTATTTTTATTTCCTGACAATAATTTAAAATCCAAATTCTTCATTCTCATTTTAAATAAGCAATCTTTAAATGCAGAAGAGTACACTGAGATGTATTTTGATTAAAATTGTAAATAGTCTTCAATATGACAAGTTTAATTCGTTATTTCAGTTCTAGGGTTTATTATAAGAAAATACAAGATATCAATGATAACAATTTGGAAAGAGCAATCAATTTTGCAACAGAAGCCAACTTATGTATCATCAATTTAAATTTTCTTTGCAAGGGGCAAGAATAATTTCTTTTTTACTGATATATCTATTACATTATGGGACAAATGACAACTTTGACAATTTATTTTCAGTAATTGAGGATTTTTTTAGTTGTACAGTGTTTTCCTGGCATTCACAGGCCCTGACTTAATCCATAATGAATGAATGAATCAATCAATCAAATTTAAAGATGTCTCAACACTTATATTAGAAGATAGAATCTGAACATGACTGCATGAATATAACTATTATTATTTGCTGAGCAATAAATGCAGTGTTTGCTGTGTCCTTATGTATAAACATTATGAACTTTCAATAGTTAAAAGTTTAGTAACAGCAAATTTTAAGGACTCAATATTTTTAGTGAAATCACTTAAATGTGTTGAAGTACAAATTATTTTCTTCAATGCTATGTATTTCTTATTCATGCCTCATTGATAGTAAACAGAAAAATATACCACACAAAAGTCCACATTCATAAAATCAGCTTATTTTGAGGAGATTGATATCCTGTCTCTCAAAGTGCAAAGTTAGAAGTTTTATGTTATGCATAATTGTGTGGTGATGTAAATATTATGACTATTTATTTATAACATGGAAAGGGTGTGTTTTTTAGATTAGACCCCGGACCCTGGCTTTTTTTTTTTTTCTTTTGACATACAAAGAAGTTTTCTGGGAGAACAAATTTCTTTAAAAAGACTTTGGAATGCTAAAAATATGAAAGAGAGGTAAGGGCCAAAGTGGTATCTTAGGAATAATAAAAAGAGAAAAAATGTCTGATGATAACTAGATTCACAAAATAAATGAAGAAAAGTCTAGAGCAATAGAACAGCTGCGTTTGGGGGGCTTGGAAGATGGGGCCACAGTCTGAGAGCGATGTTGGGAGATTTCGGGATTTTAACCCCAGAACACAGTCTGGGGACATGCACTCAGTTTGAGTGGCTTTAAAGGAGGCCCCAGAATAGGAGAAGTGACAGCATAATAATGAACGTGACGAAGTTCAGCCAGTGCTTTCCACCCTACATGCTCTTGAACGCACGATATACAGTCGCTGAAATAAGAATTAGAGGATAATGTGGTTAAATGCATGTGGGGAACAGGAGAATAAACAAAATGCGAGGGATGCTTGGGTCTACTGAGTGCACCCTCCCCTCCTCTCTGCCTTTTGGTTTCATTTGACTTCCGTAGGTTTGTCCCGCTGTAGCATGGTGCCCCGCTGAGGAAACTCCCTGCCAGGTCCTACCCTGTCAAGTCCCTCTCCTCAGTTGTCAAAAGCACAAAATATTTTTTGTACCTCCAAGAATCCCAATACAGTGTTGTCCTTTTTTAGATAATTAAAAAAACAATAAAAATGATACAGAATTTCAAAACAAGATGATAGGAAATTAACAATGTTTATCATATTGCATACTGTTGTCTTCAACATAGTTGCTCAGATTACCAGATATAGGCATGCAAAATTGATCCAACAATATAAGCACTGTTTCTTTCAATGAACTACTAGAATGAATAGTACAATTATCTTAGCCATCTTGTATATATGTATTTTTCCTTCCTTCTTTACTCCTTTCTCCCATCCTGTTCATTCCTTTTCAGCAGTTTCTTCCCTTTAACAATATCTACTGTACCTTTCGAATTCTATTTACTCATTCAGTATCTTACACTAGAGAGACAAGATGATGCTTACACATTTGAGTCTGATTTACTTCACTTATGAGAATAGTCTCTAGTTGCATCCATTTACCTATAAAAACCTCAAGTTTATCTTTCTTTATAACTTACTAATACTCCATTGCATAAAAATACCACATCATTTCAATATATTCCTTGGTTGATGGGCATTTGATTTGTTTCCAAGATTTAGCTATTACAAATTGTGCTGCTATAAACGTGGGTGCATGTATATTGCTGTGCTATGATGTTTTCAATTATTCTGGAAAAATATCCAGAAGGGAATAGCTGGTTCAAATGGGACTTCTAATCCTAGTTCTGAACAAATTTATCAAAATTAAAATTTTTCTCTCTGAAGTAAATATCCTAATGTAATAAGGGTTCACTCCCCTTCTGAGTGAGCTGTTTAATGTGATTTAAACACTACATAATGTAGACATGTATTAAATATTACATGGTACCTTATTTATATGTATATTTTTAAAGTTTGTTTTAGTTGGAAATTAATTAGTTTAAATTACAAAAAATTGTTTCATCAGACAAATGCCTTCTGATCACTCTCACATTCAAATTTAATCTTTTTGATAATTTTTGACAGTTTTCCATTTAGAAACTTTTTTTTGTGTTAACATTTTTCTTTCAATGAATTCTAAACCAATCGTCTATGAAGAATTCCTTTACTCCTCCTGCTGCATGTTTTTTTTTTTTTTTTTTTAATATGGGTGACAAACCACCTGAGATGTCCCTAAAGCTTTTTCTCTTTACCTGGTGTGTAATTCATAACAAAACATTTCAAGGTGGATACACTCAATCTGCCTAAATAATTCCATACCATTTATCAGCTTTTAGAGGCTTTAACTGTGGCCTCTTTATTCTATTTATTCTGTTGCTTCTTGGTGGATTTAAAAAATATTTAAAACCTATTTTGATAATTTACAAAAATATTTCCCCAGAAATGCAAAGAAAATTAAGAAACTGTCTAGTCTGACTCTCACTTTTGCCATGTGTAGAGTTAGGAGAGACTGTATGGTCCGGCTGTCCTACCATTTGATTTCATTTGGCTTCCATCAGTTTCTCTCTGCCCTGGCCCTCCTAAGGTAACTGTGAACTTGGGTAGAGCTTCTTTCGCCTGAATTATAAAATGATATTCTGTTTTCCCGTGGCTGCCATTACAATGTGCCATAAATTGCCTGACATGTAAATGCAAAAAGCATTATCTTACAGTTTTGAAAAGTAGAAGTTCAAAGTCAAGATGTTGGCAGAGTGGGTCCCTGCTGAGAATAATGAAGGAGAATCCATTTCAGCCCTCTTTCTCTGTTGCTGCTGATTTCTTGGGACCTTCCTCATTATTTGGAAGTGGATAAATCTCCCTCATCCCTGCCTTTGTCTTCCCAGGGCCTTTTGTTTCCTGTGCTTCTACGTCCAAATCCCCCTGTCTATCAGGATGAGGGCTCCACCTTACCTCAGTGTGATCTCATTAACTTAACTAGTACACTAAATGCACTCTGTTCAAATAAGTTCCATTTTTAGGGATTGTGGGTTAGTTAAGGTTGCTTAAGGAAGATCCCTCGATCCATAATATCAATATTGAAAATAATATTTCAGAGGTTTTGTAAAGATTGAGTTGAAGTGTACAATATTCTTGCCACAGCCTCTGAGGCAAGCCAAGTCAAAGATTATTAAATGTGGCTATTCTTATCACATTTATTTGTAAAACAGACTCAAAGGCAGAGTCTGCTCTGTATTAAGAAAAATGCATCGATATATTATAAAACATTATTGTCTCCTATATCTTACTGTCCTAGAAATGGTAAATTTAGTGTCAGTCAGTGAGAAGCAAAAAGAAAAGTGATTTTCTTCAGTATTAGTATTGACCAGTATCTTAGTTACTTTCTTGGTCACTGAGACACAATACTCAACACCTGCAAATTAGAGAAGAAGAGGTTTACTTAGGTTCACATTTTGTACAGGTTTCGGTCCATAGTTGGCTGGCTCCAAGGCAGGGCAGCGTAGCAGAGGGTCCTGGCAAAGAAGAAACAGTCCATAGCATGGCAAGCAGGAAGCAGTGAGGGTTGAGGGAGGAGAAGGGAGACACATCTTTCTAGGCCACACCCACAGTGACCCACCTCCTCCCACCAAGATTCTCTACCCAACATCACACCCCACTGTAAGTCCATTACTGGATAAATCCACTGATGAGTGTCATACCTCCCAAATCCCCACCTGGGGCACACGAAGCTTTGGGGGAATATCTAGATAAAGACCAAGGGCAAACAGAGAAGAAAAGAAACAGATCCCAAGAGATAGGAAAGAGTTTTTTAAAAATACCATTTTGGGGATAGAGCCAAATGAAGACCACTTCAACCTACAAAAGAGAATTCATATGCTTCTGGCCTAAATCATATTTCCAGAATAAATCATATAAGCAGGATTTTTGAGTATATTCAGTCACTGATATTAGACATCTGCACACTTTGACACTGATCAAATAATCTCCACACTTGTTTGCTAGGGTGACACAAAACTGCCCTGAAATAGTAAAGATGGTCCAATCGGCACATTAGAAGTTGTTGCCCATTTTCCTTCCAGTATTGCACGTATGTTTCTCATTAATAAGACAAGGATGCAAACTATTTATGTCAATTATGCACTAGGCCAAGTTCAGCTTCATTCTAAGCATGTTAAGACATATGCACTGGCTTTGGGAGGCATATTTTAATTAACATACAGATTTATATTTTAGATGGATGAACTGAAAGAACCATGTGACTCAGAGGCTGTCCACTTTTATCGTAATTCCTCATGTGACTCGCTGGAGTATGCTTTCATCCCTTCTTGGTGTACAAACGTCTGCTTGCTAAGCTCATTTATTTATTTTCTTTGATGGTTATTTTGTTCAATTCATTCCATATGCTTGTTACACAATGTTTGAAAGCATTAATGTCTAAATTCTTTAAATAATTTGAGTCATTAGCGTTTTCTACTATGGGTTATCAGTTTCATACTCTGTTCAAAAGAACTTATATGCTTTTCACAATGCACAGTTGTATATTTTTTTACTTTATGAAAAAATAAAGGAAAATTTCATAAGAAAATAATAAGAGAATTACAATAGTTACTACATTGTGTATCTAGTACTCCTCTACCATAAATAAAGGTAAAATTGAGGCATTCATACGTAAATAACTGAAATTTGAGAACATAATGTTAAGTTAAATAAGACACATAAGCTTAAATATCACATGGTTTCTTTTATAGGAGGGAAAAATACATATATATAATATACTCCAGCGAGTCAGCACATAGATTTATAATAAAAGTGGACAACCTCTTTGAGCCATTTGGTTCTTTCTGTTCATCCACCTAATATATATATATATATGTAAGAGAAACCATTTATACATTATATATTACTATATATCATATAATATATATTATATACATGGACATATACATATACAAAGAACAAAATAGACACTAAATATTAAGAGCAAAATAGAAGATAGTTATTAACGCCCCAAATGATCTATTCCATTCTTTCAGAAACATTTTCATATATATGCCAATTTGCATCTTTTGTATTACTACTCTCTTAGTTCACTGAAAAGAGCATTTTGTGCTGTGATCTGCCTGCTTCCTCTTTGCAAGGGAGAGCCGTGTTGTCCATCCTACATTATGAGCAACGACTTTTAAGAAGAGCTTATATATTTTTATCCTTGAAAGAACTTCCTTTCTTATGATATGATATATTTCCCAAGGTAACACGACCACAGAATGCTGATTTCCCGTTGTCCAGCCTAGGTGTCCTCGGTTACTTGTATTGCTAAGGGCATCGTGAGGACGTGGTGGATGAAGTGGGGCGAGCCAGTGCGGGGGCAGTGGTAAATGTGTAGCAGGACTAGGGAAGAACGATAAACAGAAACTGAACGCGTGTATCCGGGTGGCAGGGCAGTGGGCCAGGTTCCGTGGGTGTCACTCACAGGAACATGTCCCCGCCCTAATCTCGCTCTGTCGCCCAAGAACCCAGCATCACAAGGGAGGGTGTTGGCCCCCCGTCACAGCTGGCAAAGGGAGCCCCACGTTAGGAATGGTTTTCTCTTTTCTCACACTAGAAAGCAGTTTTTTAAAGTTCATCATATAAAGACACTTCCTGATTCTTGAAATTCTTTGCGATGGCTTCAGGTTATCACTCATGATGAGAATGTCATTTAATTTAGTTTTATTAAATGAAATCTTTAGTCACACTTTTGTGAGATCCCTCTGCCCAACTCAAAAGTACTTTTAAGTGAAAAACTTATTGAACATAGGTAATTCCTAACAAGTTGGGAAATTTATGCTCTTAAAATGAGTTGAAATTATCAATAAAATTCTAAGTAAATTATTTAGATCTCTTAAAGACTCCAGGTGCTTCATTAAGGTTAGTTTTTCAAGGTAATTACTGTTTGGATAATTGAGAAAAGTGATGATAACCTATTTGGTATACATGTTTTAGATCTTTAAAAATACAGTCAAAATATGATTGCATAGTTAGTCAAAATTAGTATCAGCTGACTTCACTTTATATTTATAATCCCAAGAGTACACATTTAAACAGACGTTGAAGTCAACAAAGATTATGAATAATCCTTTCTCTGTTGTCACAAACTAACAGAATTACTCACTTATCTTTTGAACAGTCACAGTTTTGTTTTCATGTCATAAAATTTTTGTTTCTTTTGTTTTGGTCCACATGTGTACTTTAGGTTATACTGAAATAGTTTCAGAATATTCTAAAATCTTCACTTTTTAATTGTCCCTGGTGATGCTTGGCTGTAGATTCTAATAAGCAGACCACAGGTCCTTTTCAGTGAGTTATTTCTGAGATTGGGTTTTGTACATTAAAGCATCTTTTCCTTCTCGTCAGCCTTTTCTGATGTGGTTTTATTTATCTATCTTTTTTTTTTTTTTTTTTTTTTTTTTTTTTTTTTTTTTTTTTTTTTTTTTTTTTTTTTTTTTTTTTTTTTTTGTATTGGGAATCAAATTCAGGGCCTTGCACTTGCCAGGCAGGTGTTGTGCTGCTGAACTACATCCCTGGTGCCCTTGTCAATCTTTTAAATCAGTGTCTTACAACAGGTGGCAATGTTTCCCTTTAGGGGAACTTTGACAGTGTTTGGAGGTATTTGAAATAGGAATTTTGCAGACAGACACTAATGATGCTGCCAAACATCCTACTAGGCAGATTGCAGCACTCACACCATTTTCTAAAGTAAATATGGAGACAATCTATTGTACAAAATTCTGAAATGAAGTTGAAAAGTATAATTGCATTGCAGTAATTTAATTATTACTCACTACAATTGTGAAATCTTTCTTTCTTCATTTATTAAACCAAAATTGGTATTTTATAAATTGTACTCAGTGGTTCAATAAAAGAAAAAATGTTCCAAACACTCGTACACATAGGAATACTCTAAATATAATAGTAGCAATACATCTTTACTAACGGCAATTTTCTCTGATTTTGTAGGGTTTTTTTTTTTTTTTTTTTTTTTTTTTTTTTGCGGCACCGGGGATTGAACTCACAACCTCGCGCCTGCCAGGGCAGGCACTTAAGGCACTGAGCCAAACTCCTCGCCCTGGTTTTTTGAGGCAGGGTCGCACTATGTAGCTCAGGCCGGCCTTATGCTAGCGTTGTAGCCCAAGCCGGCCTCGAACTCACAACACTCCGCCTACCTCAACCTCCCGAGTGCTGGGATTAAAGGGGTGCGCCACCACGCCCGACTTGTAGTCTTTCTTGATAATTTATTTCATCTTTTTCTACTTGGCTGTTAACCTTATGGCCAAATATATAACAAAATACAGTAGTATTTTTTGCTAACTTCAGCAATTTAGTTTTATTCCAAAGTGCAGAAAGATTTGAGTATTGATTACATTAGAAGAAAAATATTTACTACATGTTGTGCAGTATAAATCATAATGGAGATCACTTATTATATTGTTGCAACTATAGTTAACAACAATTTTGTATCTAGCAGGTCCTAAGCATAGTGATGATAACTTTACCTTTTACTGTATTAGAATTTCAAGAGATTGCAATTAGTGTGTGAATATAGGACTCTTGGTACTGAAATTTAGCTTGAAGCTTTCTGTAGCCTTCTGCATTTTAGCTCACTTTGCCTTAGGTATTCAATAAATACTGTATGAAGAAGTAAATGGTTGATTAACTGAACCTTATTTCAGAGATTTAGAAGAAGCTAAGTAATTACTTCTTTATTTTCTTGGCCATTTGTTATATTAAATATAGAGACCAGGTATTCTGATTCACAGTTTACTCTCCTTTGGAAAATATCATAGAAGTCTCATAAAAATACTTATAAGTGAATACGCAAATAAATATTTGAACTGGTAATTTTATACTTCTAATACTTTTAACAGTAACAGTATAAAGTAAGCTAGAAATATCCTATTGTACAAGGCAATGCTCATTCTTAAGGTTAACTTTGAAATATTAATGAAAAAGATAGTAAAAATGATTAAAATGTGATACGTACATGTACCAATTCCCCAAGGTGATTGCAGTTTTTATATATCACAAGAGTATACTAAGAAAATCAGATTCTGCCAGCTAAAAGAAAAAGAAAAAAAAAGATCACACCTGCATAAATAGGTGTCATCCACAAAAAGCCTAATTACAGCTGTGATTTCACTCTTTTTGACATTTTTAATAATATCTATTTATATAATCATCCATTTCTATCTGCCCTGATAAAATAAATGAAAAGCCAAGTTGCTTCATTCCTATTCAATGATGTTTATTATCAATGCCAGATCTTTATTTCTGATCAAGTAGAAGTGCCACCAAATTTAACATTGTGCTAGGTATTGTCATTTACATTAAGGAGAGTCAAATGCCATATTTCTTTGCTTATTGAAGAAACAGATTCCCATCAACAATGTCTTATTATTTTCCACCATCTGTGTGACGGCTTTACATAATTACTTATGTGTGAAACTTTGGTTGGCTTTATTTCTGATACACAGAAAATAACATTAAGTTCTCATGCAAGGTCCATTACAGAGGAGGCTTGGAATAAATACAGCAGATTTAATTTTTCCCTTTCACAACCTGACAAGGCAGCTGTGAGAGGCTCACTCACAGAGCTTTGTTTAGCATGAAATTCTGAATGGTGAAACTCCAGCCTTTCATGACAAACTGTGCTATGTGGTCAATGGCAAAGAATGTATTTCCTGGGATTCTGTCTTAGATACATCAAGGATTAAATGAATATGCGATAATTTAGGATGATGGATAATCATTTTCTGCCACTGAATTTAAATGTACACCTGGGTTATGCATAGTAAGTAGAATATGAAGCCAAATACATTCGAGGAAGCAGTAGCATTTGCTTTTAATATTCATAAAGTTTTTAAAGCGAAACTGTACAATATGTCGCATCACAGGTGGTACTTTAGGAATTTATGTCCTATGATGGCAAATCAGCATGTGTATTGCTATTAGCATGCCAAATGTGGTTGGACACAGGTATCCTAATCATAACAGAAAAACAGCAAACTTCATATTCAAACTAGATGTATAAACTTGCTACAGAATGAGGAAAAGCTTGGCTATTATTGTCCACAGCAATTAAATGCCAGCAAATGTGATTATGCTGAAAAACATGTGACAAATTATTCTATCCAAGGAAAAATATAAGCATCTACTAATAAGAGAGGAAACATGCAAATCTTAGTGCTCAGTTTCAAAAATTTGAGAAATTATTTAAACCCATTCAACTAAGACTCAAGAAAAGACGTTGAATATCCCATCATCTCCTGAGTGTGAGTGGGAACAATCAATGTTATTACCTATATCTGGTTTCTCCCCCTTAAAATATTGTTGGATTCTCCCATGCAACCTCTTCATTCAGTGGTCTTCATTTTTACTGATGTCAGTGATTCGTGGTGTGGTCATTCGTGGAGATTTTGCTTGCTCTGTTTTATCCGTCTTTCTACTGAGAGTCGGTTGGATTATTTCTCTTTGGAGACCCTTAGGAATTCGGCTGCTGGGAGCTTTCTCCAGCGGGTCACTCCGATCACCTCATGTTTTCATTCATCTTGAGCTCATGATGAAGAGGGAAACTGATGAGTCATACAATGGCTGTATTTTTATTTTTTTAAGAGAGTAACACCTAGTTAGTCAATGGTACAAAGCCATTTGACACAGCAAATATGAAGCTATTCATTATACTAAATCCTAAATATGCTTTCAACAATTTTTAAAATGTCTTCTGGATGCAAAATGCTATGAGAGGTTTTGCATGTCTCTAATAACTATCAATGCTAATTATTTTCATGTGTGTATTTGGATGTCATCATATATTTTTGGTAAAATTGCCAAGTCTATGATCTATTTTTAAATATTTTTCAGGTAAAATTCACATAACTATGAACCATTTTAAGGTGAACAAATTAACAGTAATTAGTATATTCATAGTGTTGTATAACCACTATCCCCCTCTGGTCCCAGACTTTCCCTAATTAAAGCACTTTGTCCAGTAAGCACCTTCTTCTGTTCTTTATTTCTTCTCTGAATCCCTTGCAACCACCCATATGTCTTCTTGCTTCATGAATGTATTTATTCTAAGTCTTTAATCTAAAACAGAATTATAAACTACGTAACCTTTTGTGTCTGACTGCTTTTTTTCTTCAAAAATTGTTCTGATGGTTCAAAGTGCATAGCACGTGTTGGCACCTCAATCTTTTTTACATTTAAAAAACATTACATTTTCACGTGTCGTGCGCGTGTCTTGAGTTGTGTGCCCAGTTGTCTATTGATGAGCCTTTGGCTAGACCCCGAATTTGAGCTGTCATTAATGCTACTACAATGATTCAATGTGTACATGTCTTCTCAATTTGGGGGGTGTGCAGTGAGGAGTGGAATTACTGGTTTCTGTGAGAATTTTATGTTCCATTTTTGTGCGCTAAGTCTCACTCCCTCCACATTTTCATTTTCTATGAGTCTATGTTTTCAGTACATAATGATTCCATTCCTCATGAGGATTTGACCCACGTACATAACACATCTCAATACCTTTTTCATTTCCTTCTTCTGTCCTTCCCTCCCCTCCCTCCATCTATTGGGAGATAGATTTGCAAAAGATCTATCTCCATGTTTTTTATTATTGATCTTTTATTTTGCTCTTTATTTCAGATGTGTTTGATTTAGTTCACTGAATATTATGTTTCAACATGCATTCATTTTCCTACAAATGACTCAAGTTTATCCTTTTTCATAGCATATCTTTATCTACCTATCTGTTGATTTATGAAAAGACCTCTTTCAATGCTTAGTTATTATGAGTTCTGCTGCTATAAGTATGGGCATGCATGTACAACTATAATATGATGTATACTAACTCTTTTGAGAAGATTCTCAGGAGATGAATAACTGAGTCAAATAGAATTTCTAGTTTCAGGTTTTTGAAGAATCTCCATATTGTTTTTTCATAGCAGTTGTGCCAGTTTACATTCCTACCAAAAATGTAGAAGAGTTCCTTTTTCTCTATAGCCTTGCCAACTGTTGTTATTATTTGATATCTTGATAATAGCTGCTGTTTTTCTGGAATAAGAATAAATCTCAGTACTGTTGTTTTAACCTCTGTTTTTCTGTTGCTCCAAGGTGTTGAGCATTTTTAATGTATTTATTGACCACTTCCATGTATTCAAAGTGTTTCATTTGAGAAGATTCTGTTCATTTCATTTACCCATTGTTTGACTGATTCTTTTATTCGACGAGGGTCTAATATTTTGAGTTTTACATATATTCTAGATATTAGTCCTCTGCCCAAAGAATACCTGAAGAATTTCCCTTTCTCTAGGTTGCCTCTTCATTCTGTTGGTTGTTTCCTTTGTTGTGTAGAAGATCCTCTTTAGATTGATGTGATCCCATTAATCAATTCTTGATGTTGTTTCATGAATCTGACTTGGGTGTTTCATTAGATAGTACTTACATGCAGCTGGTGGCAACACTGGTCACACAGAAGTGCTACTGTGCCACTGGTTTCTGAATGGACTCTGAACTCTTTTATTGTCAAGTGGCTTTGTAGACATCTTTCATAAGATTAGGACATTAAGAGTCTTCAATCAACTTAACGAAACACATGTGTACTCCATTATATAAAAGTATATTGAAAGTAAATGAATGAGGAAGTTCCACTCTGTTTCAGGATATTGTGTACTACACACGTCTTATGATCAGTTCATGTAAAGATAACCAATTACTTTCAATAGTAAATACTAGACTTTATTGTGAATTTAGAAGCAAGTTCCACTTGAAATAAAATGCTAAACATTTTACGACTTAATTATATCTCTTTTGTATGTGCACCTTTTGAAAATGAAAAAATTCAGTTCGACTTCTATTTTTTGTGGATGATTTTTGTGTTACAGGTGGCTTGAAGAAGAAGGTCCTTTATGAGACTCCGCTGTGTGAGCTCTGAACTGAGTATCAAGACACAAGGGGAGGTTCTTGTCCACTTTTCAATCCAGAAGCCATAGCAGGGCCAGGATGGAACTAAGTTTTCTTTGGTGCTATGTGACACAGTAACATTTGTGATCATGTTCATTTCAGAGTTCTTAAGCATGCTTTTGGGCTTTGTTCTTTTTTTTTTTTTTTTTTTTTTTTTTTTTTTTTTTTTTTTTTTTT
>RJWM01005834.1:0-25081 GCA_004363535.1 Dasyprocta punctata | reverse complement strand
CAATTAGCTGAATATTCCCTGAAACAAGAATGCAAATACACTAACTATAGACCTCATAATTTCGTTGTCAATTTGATGGGTGAAATAATTTCACATTTGATTAATTCGCTGTTACTAATTATCGAGATGGCCCACATTTTCATAATTTATTGGTGTAATTTATTTTTCTGTATGTTACATACCTTGCCTACTTTTAAAATGTATTTCTTTATAAATTTTTGAAAAAGTATTTGTAAATATATTGCAAATGTCCTTTAATCTATTGTTTTAAGCCATAGCAATTAATTCTTATAGCTCACATAAGTTTTCTTAGACATCACAGAAAAGATCACTTAATTTGAACAACACGTTCTTAGTTAGAATTTCTCTTGATTATAAAATTCTCAATCACAGAAGATGTATTGTTGTAAATCTATCCAATTGGGTCCTATCTTCTGCCCCTGTACAACATTACTCCACCCTGCACTCTTAATGCTTGTTATCTAATGAAATGCCTATTTCTACCGATCCATTAAACAATATCTCTAAGATTTACACTCTATTTTCTGTCTCTTCTATAGCTTACAAAATCTATACTTACATATTTCTTTCTTTTTCAAAACATTTCATACTTTGCTTGCCCCAAATAACTCTAAAACACGGGAAGATAGTAAGGGCAAACATTTATTCATTAAAATAAATGTAAATACTAGAAAAGAAACAGGAGGCAAAATTCAGACTATATACATTTCTTTAGAAGGCTCAGTCAGTTGCTTTATGTAAGCACATACAAATAAACATAAATACTGGAGATAAATAAATAATATATACATGTTCAAATGTACACAATGCATTCTAAAATTATTATTTTGGAACATACGATGAATTTTTCCACAGCTAAAATGGAAGAGTATTAACAATGCTCACAATGCGACATTTGATTTTGCAAGAATGAGTAGCTGACTCTGGGATGGGAGCAAGTGCCAAAAAGAGAGAAGGTGACTGGGACCTCAAGCCTGAGCTGTCCCCGTGTCTGGGCTGGAGATTCGGGACTTGGGTCAGAGGCCTAGCTTGTCTGGATTTCCTGTGACCTTCTCCCTGCTGACCAGCTGGGTGGTGAAGAGGAAGTTATTATAAAAAGAGAAAAGAGTAAAACTCCATTCTTAATCTATTTGCAACTAAACTGAATATAAAGTTAAATATTTAATAACAAAATTTAAAATTTCACAGAATAAATATATATTGTTGACAAGGCTGGAGCACATGAAATTAAGATTCTAGATTTACTGAAAAAAAAAATCACATCCACCTAGTGGGAAATCTGTAATATGTTTGTCTCTTCTAATGAAAATTATCCTCCTGGTATCTGCTTGACCTAAAAGATAGAGCGTACCTGGCAGGCCACGCGAGGCCTTTGCTCACCCGGGGACACTGTGCTCTCTGCCTCTCCTGTTCCCGCCTTCACTCTTCCTGCTGGAGGTACCTTCCTACTCAGGAAGCAAGAAAACTGCTGCCTGACTCCCTGGGGAAAGAGTTAGTAACCCACAAAAAATATCTTGAAATTGGGATTTCTGTGCTCCAGCCCTGCATTTCAACTGCTAGATGAGGCAAATCTAGACGAGTGCAGGCAGGTGAGAGAGCTCCATTTCGGTGCTGTTCTTTTCCAGGCCATGAGAAGGAAAGGAAAGAGAGCAGATCTCTCCCCTCGCTGCTAATTAGGACGAAACTGAAGGCTTCCTTTCTCCATTTCGAATGACACCATCTTCAAGCAGTTGAATAAGTTCTTTATTGTCAACATTCAATGGAGAAGAAATTCAATTCCACACTATCGCAAGGAGGCTAAGGACAAAGCACTTGATACTCAGGATAACAATGGAACCTGTTTTCAGGAAAGACATCCTGAGAATGGTAGGAAGACCTAAAGAATCGCCTCAGACACTGGGATAATGGACGCATAATTAGATGGTATTAAGTACCGTGCTTTGTTTTTCAGGACAAAGTAATATTTCTAAGAAGTTTCAAAATTACAATCAAAATTCTAAGGAAAAATAACTACCATATCTTAGAAAAGATTATGATGTACATCTTTATATTTTTGAAAGAAAAATGGATTCATTTTCAGTTGTTCAGAACATAAGTAATACAGTACTATATAAAAAAATGTGTTATAGAAAATAGGTAAGTATTGATACATGTATAAAATGAAACATGTAGATATCAACCTGGCTCACAAATATATGCAGATTATTATACTAAAATAACACCATTGTATTAAGCCTAAACCTAAAAAAATGATAAGACAAGAGTGAAATATGTTTGAAGTAAAATAGGAATTACAATCAGCAGAATTCCTACTCTGAATTTATCTCCACATTTGTGTATGTATAAAGTGATACCTATTTAAGATATGTCACTTTACTCAGAACAGCCTTACAAAGAGAACAGGAAGTATTGGCCTGCGTTATTTAGTTACTATCTTGGAGGCTTCTTTTCAAAGGATTCAGACCAACTTACCTCCTCCTCATTCCTGCAGCATTTTGTTTCTTGTGGTATTGAATACATTGCACTATGGTTGCTGAAACACCCCACAATGCAGGACAGAGGTCAAACTTAATTAGCTGCATCTAAGATCAACTTCATACAGTGCAGGGATGATCACGATTTAGTGAGATGATGTCACTTCGCATTCAGCAACTCTAAACTGCTCAGTGTGCACTATCTCAAAAATAGTTCTACATATCAATGTTTTTACTTTAGAAAAAAACAAACCAAACTGCAAAAATAGAAATGTCTGAAAATAAATGATCACTCATTGCATACATAGTAAATATGAAAGCAAATATATATATTTAATCTCTTTATAAAGTTGACTTGTATTCCAGGAGATACGTGACTTGAGGCACTGTGGTCTGACCCCATGAAATCCTTACAATCTTGACTTTTCTTCTGTGTGCTTTGCTTGCTATCCCTTTGGGTCACCTCCTGCCTCCCATCTGTCATTCTAAAATGTGCCCTAGGACAACTTAATAATGTCACATTTCATGACTTGAGACCACTGTTCTCTTCGTCTCAGCTCTAGCCTCCCAGCAGCCTGCTTGAGCTGCCACAAAACGCCTGCCCATCTTTTCAATTCCAGTAGTTTCTACCCTGAACAGCTGCCTACTGTTTTTGTCTCCCAATTTCTTTTTCTGCATTACTTTCCTCAACCTCCCTATCCTCTGGGTTAGCTTTGTTTCATGCTTTCTGGCTCCCATATCCATTTCTTAGCTATATTTGAACCCTACCTCTATAGATCTGCATCCAGTTCCTTAATCCCACTGGCATGCATTCATGACTTTTTCCTCCACGCTCTTCCTCAGTCCACTGACAGATAAAATCTCGCAACAAGCCCTTCCCTAGAGTTATGTTTTCGCCCAAACTACCTTTGCATTAAGTCCAAGTTTAGTAATCTTCCATCATAGTTTCTTATCCCATTGCAGCCTTCTTCAGACCCCTGTGAGACAACGCACACGCAGATTGTGGGAACCGTTACAGCGGCAGATTCCAAGGCGCTCGTCCAGCTGCCCAATCCTACATCCTACCTCTCTTTTCCCACACCCTTTGCGTAGTGAGAGGGGCCGCTCTGATGTGCTTCCTCTGCCCCAGCTCTTACTTTACAATGTTCTTAAGCAGGACCGAGAGAGTAACTTTCTCTCTAGCTTCATGTTTCCGCATTGCTTTACCTTTCCCACAATGCATTGCTCATCTGTAGAGCGAAGACCATCCTACACCTGTGCTTTAGTCTCAGGTTCCAACAGAGTGTCTCATAAATCTTTAGAAGTCAAGAAAGATTGATTGGAAAAATAGAATCACCTGAAGTAATTTATTCTTTTTGAAGTTATTTCAGATAGGGGTGTGTTTAAAAATTATTTCACTGGCCGGTGGAAGGGGAGATTTGAGTTACTTTAAAAAAATAATGAAGTGCAGCATTGTTATTTTTACCACTCTACCTTAGACTGCATTTTTACTTGTGCACTGGTTTTATTTTCCAATTAGAATATTTGCCTTGATCGTGGACTAATTTTTCTTCTTCTCGCCTCCATTTAACATATTGTGGACCAATTCAATAAAAGTAAAATAATATGGAAATAGAAATTTCGAGCATTAGTTAGCAACTGCCATACCTTAGGCTTAACCATACTTGACAGCATCACATGCACACTACACGCACACGCACGCACGCACACACGCACATGCACACACACACACAGAATAAGTGCTTCTTGAGTGCAATCCCAGCTAGATGGGACCTCACAGCCTACAGCCATCATAGTAAAAGCAGTTGGCCCCTATGAGCATGCTCTTCCTTACATACACATGCTCGGGCATCAGTTGATCTTTTGCTTATTGAGTGCAGCCCCACAACACACTTCACCTGAAACTGCATGGAATAATTTCATATGCAATCTCTGTAAATCTAGGCAATGCCTGGCAAGCCCACTAATTTGGCCTGACATTCAAAGAGTTGCATAACCAAAGTGCACTTCACATGGGACTGAGATTTTGTCTGTGACAACAGGACTTCCACCAGACAGCCGACTCTGAAGGATTCTGTCCTTGTGGACTGACAAGGAAGGAGTCTGAGCTGCCTTCCGTAATTTCATTTTTTTTAGCATCTGTGTTGGAAAATGTGTATGTTTAATTTGTAATTTTGTTGTGTGATAGATCACCCTGAACAAAGTAAAATGCTAAGATTTTTGAAGAACAGCATGATAGTTGAATTACATCTATGTGAACCTCCTTTAAACTCTAGGTTCTGCAAGCAATTGTCAAGAAAGAACTGTATAGTCTTCTTTATTACTCTCGTAAATGTACTCAGAGACTATTATGTGATGGGTGCATCCAATAAATAGGATAAATAAGTAAGTTTATGGCAGAGCTGTTTCATGCAGTCCTATAAAGATCAGGCAGCAGAGTAATCGCGTGACAGCCAGTTTCCAGCGGGGACTAAACCCAGGCAGGTGTCACCACGACATGAGGGCACCATCACAAGCCCAGGTGTCAACAGGAAAATGGGAGTGATTCTCCTACCTTTGGGGATTAGACTGCCTTTAAAGTTTGATTACACATTACAGAAAGATCTCAAATTTATCATGACAGAGAAAAAATCATTTCAAGATTTTACATTAAATTACACAAAACAAACTTGTAAGAAAGAGCCAAAGGATGTCATTATACAACACAAGTTCAGATATTTGGTCTTATGTTACCACAACATAGAAGAAAGAACTTTAGTGCTGCTGCGTGAAATTTTAGGCTGTTTTAAGCTTTTAAAGCAGAAACATTTTCTTGAAATGTGTAGACAAAAAGATAAAAATACTGAAAAGAATGATAACATTTTAGCTTTGCTTCATTGTTTCTAAGGCATAAGCACTGAATTCAGGTTCTCTGTTCTCTTAGATACCATGTGAGTTAGAAATAATTGACTTTAAGTGCATATCTTCAGCATTTTTTGACTTCCTTGGAAAAATCCCCAGTACTACTGACATTAATTTTCATTAAATTCCAAAATCTACAGGAAAAAATTGGAAGAATATTCTTTACTGGATGTGTTAGCAAATCCAAATAAAAATTGGTGGATGCTTCCTTTATTTTTAAATTAATTTTTCTCATGCCCACCAAGATAATAGATAAAAATGATCTAACAGCTACAAGTCACACTATATATGCTAAGCACTGTGTTAGTGGTTATTCATCTCACTGTGCATTCTGAACCTCAAATTTGGGAAGAGTTTTAGTCTAAACAGGAAGGAGTTCTTACATGCAGAGCTTTGCTAGAGTCGATGGAATTGACAGGTATTTTAGTTCATGCTACACCCAAGAGGCCTCTCTCCTCTCGATAAGGCAGGACATAGGTTTAGTCTTTCTCAACCAACTCCTTTTTCAAAAGTAGAAATGGTGATTATAAGGTATCTTATCAAGAAATCTTTGTTACATTGCAGTTTATAACGTAATTGTGAACTAGATATATTCTCTTTTCTTTACACTAAAGTTTCTGATACCCAGAACAGATTAACGAAGTGGCATATATTCCAGTTTAACTGATTGATGATCAAGTGATTGAATGACTGATTTTTGTGCTTATCATCCCTTGTTCTTGGACTTGTCTACACACCATCAGCACCTGAGGTTCTCTCAGAATTACAAAGTAGATTCTTCCACACAGCTTAATTTGAAAACCTACATTAAACTTTCACAGATAATTTAGTACTTAAATATTCTCCAGGAAATCCAACTTACTCATTTTTTACAGAACAGAAATCTGACTAAAGGCTCAAAATGTTCATCTGGAGAATGGTAAACCCCAAATTCCAAGCAGATAATTTATCTCTAATCCTGGGTATTCTGAAGAAAATTAAGAAGGTAACTATTTTAATCATTGAAGGGAAAGATGTACATTGTTGAATGGAGTCTGAGGAGAATCCCAGCACTGGGGAGGCTGAGGTAGGCAGAATGTTGTGAGTTCGAGGCTGGCTTGGGTTACAACATGAGCACAAGGCTGGCCTGAGCTACACAGTGTGACCCTGTCTCAAAAAACCAGGGCCGGAAGTTTGTCTCAGCCACTTAAGTGCCTGTCTGGCAGGTGCAAGGCTGTGAATTTGATCCCTGGTGCCACAAAAAAAAAAAAAAAAAAAAAAAAGATTCAAAATATTAACTACAAAAGAAATCGCCAAGACTTCCAGATATCTTATGATGTAATATCAATCAATCACTAGTGCATTCAGTCAGCAATTAAATATTGATTATAAAATATGTGCCAAGCATTACAAATAAGGCCAAGGAAAATAATATTCACTTCAACTTATCCCCAAGCAAATAGAAACAAAGAAAAGTAAAAGAAGCATTACAACCAATAGATAAAAGTGTAAGTAAGATTTCTAGTAAGCATAGCATTGTGGATTAAATCTTATCATTACAAAAGGTGCACTGTAATTTGAATCCTTGATAATCGTTGCTGTGACCTTAATTTGGAAATAGTCTTTGCAGATGCAGTAAAGAGGTAAACTCACGGGAAGTCATCCCAGGATGTGGATGGAACCTTAGTCCAATGTGATGCCCGTAGAAGGGAAGAGAGACAGGCATAGACACCAAAACACACACAGAAGGCTGTCAGGGAGGACTCAGGACCCCAGAAACTCGAGTTAAGCAATGTCCGAAGGAAAAATAAATGGTGCCATCACTGGCAACCCCAGAAGCTTGGAGAAAGCCCTGTGACAGGTGGTCCATGGAGGCTTCAGGAACGCCAGGCCACCAACCGCTGGAGTGCGGTCTTTCAGCCACCAGAATCACGAAATCTCATTCTGTTTGTGCTGCTCTGTGTGACTGCTATTCCAAGGAACCAAATGCTCAGAGTTCCTGAAATCTTCATTTCAGAACTTCTCTATATTTTTTAAAAAGTTATTGAAAACTCTAAAGATCTTTTCTTTATATGAGTGATCTTTATATGAGCTTTATCAGTCATGTTTACAGCTTAATTAACCTGATAATTTTTTAAAATGTTAATTCCTCTAAAGTAGAAACTTAGCCATTGACTATGTGTTAACGTAAGTAATGCATTCTTAGAAGAATATATTTTAAAAAAACAGAAATTCAGTTAGAAGAGTGGCATTGTTTTACATTTTTGCAAATCTCTTTAATGTCTGTCTTAGTAGAAAACATCTGGTTTCTTCTATCAGCTTCTGCTTTCAATCTGCTTCAATATGTTATTCAGGGTTAAGTATGTTAAGAAAATATGGCCTCACACAGACATAAAGTTGGAGAGAGGAATACTTACTTAATAGCTTTTTTTTACAGATAATCATGGATATTCTTCTTTGATGCTACACTCAAACTCATTAAGTGATAGTGTCTTAAGGTTACTTTCAATATAGAATCTGAAATTTATCAATAAACATTTGTTCCCTGTTTCATTAAATCCATTGTCCTGTTAAATCCATTACTATATTAAATCCATCTTTCACTACAAATGTATCCTTTCCACATGCAGGGTTTTTTAACATCATGCATTAATCCTTTGAAAAATATTGATGTAATTAGTTATGCTAATCTTCCAAATATTGACACATTTCTTCAGATAAAACATTTTAAAGATTACCTCTGTTAATGGCAAAATCTGTGTCAAAAACTCTTTAACTTTCAGGAGTGGGTTCAGCACATGGTGTTCAATATAACTTTTTCCAATTTTTTTATTTTGACTGGAGCTTCAAGTTTTATAAGTGATGGTTAACGCTCCAAGGCCAGACAGTCGATGTGACACACTCCTCTTGTTCAGCTTGAGAACACGTCTCATGGGCAGGGGACTCTGTGTCAACAGACTCTGCTTGCCAGCCCCTCCTTCCAGCCGAGGTGGTGCTCTGAAACAAAAGCTGCTAAGTCTACTTGCAATTTGATCATGTGCTGGTCCCCAAGACAACTGGTGGAATTCAAGATGCAGAAGAATTGCTTTCAGTATATTCCCCATTTCTTTACAGATAATATTTTTAAAACATCTACTCAAGGGTCAAAGGTAATAATATTATTTTCATTGCTTCTGAGATGATACAATGAGACAGGGAAGAAAATAGAGGAGGAGGAGGAGGAGTAAATGGCTTATGACATGGTTTTTAGATTTCAGAGATGTCCAACAACCAGACAGAGATCATTCCTAAACATTTGATATTTTCTGACCTTAGATATTTTACAAAAACTGTGCTTATAAAAGAGATGAAAAATTTAACCCTTCATAACTTTAGTTTTCTGACATGGAGCTCAGAGTTTTGGGTGCACATGGCTAGGTGCATGAGAATTTCCACACTCATAATTACAGGGCACATATCTTCAATCTGTGAAAGGTTGCAGGGCAGAAACAAGAGACATATTAGTATGTTACTTACTGCGGGTAAGAAATGAATGGGAGAGGGTGAGAAGGAGAGACAGGGAGCTTCAATAAACCAATGAGACAAGAGGTTGGAGCAAAATGTCAAAATTCTCAGGGAAAGGCAGGATTCAACACCATCAGAGAAGAAAAAATGAGACTTGTACAAGAAAGAACATTTCCCCAGAAAAAGGAAAAATAAACAAATGAAGAAGTAAATGTAAATGTGGATGCAGATAAATTTCAGGGCATCAAAGAGGATAGGAAGATTTGCAGTGTCTTTTCCCTAGCAGGCAGACAAGGTCTCTGGGCATCCTTCAGGCTCTGTGGCTACAGTGAAGTAGAAGAGTCTGATGCTGACTGCAGGGTCATAAAACATGCTTGCTTCAGCGAATGGGGCCACAGGTCACAGTGTTTGTCCCCAGGATTCAGGAAAGACCACTTGACAGTGGAGGGAGTCATCTTACCACAGAGGGTATGACCCTAGCACAAACTCAGCGGGAGACATTGTACTGCTAAATTTCTTTGCTTTACAATTGAAAGGAACAAGTGAGCTTACTTTCTTCCAAAGGAAAAAAAAGCTGGAGACAATTTTCGATGTGCATCAGTTCATCCTCTTGCTATGATAAACTATTTGCATTCTCTTCAAAAGACTCAGTCCAGGAAAGGAGATAGTTTACTGTGCTCTAACTCCAAATGAGATGCACAAGATTCCATGTGCAGGAACCCCAGAACCCCACACTCGTGGGGTCAAAATCTCTCTTTTTACCAGGATTTTGATACACATTGGCTAAAGTTTGCAAAATAGATGTTTTTCCTATTTGGAGAAAACATGAAGTGTTACCACAGAACGTTGAAGTTATCTATAAGCTGTGAACATGCAGATGTGGGAAATCTTGTTCTTAGTCCACTGAATGGATTTGCCTTATGTAATCAGTTTTAAGTGTGTTGTTTTATAAATATTTCAAAGTCTAAATCTTTACTCCTTTTGGTAATGATACTCTCTTTAGATGAAGGAACCCTGAAACAAAATTCAACATAAAGTATTTGAAACAGCATACTAATTTAAAAAATATTTTGTTGACTCCATTGTACTTATTTCCTGAAGCTTTTCAGTTTTGTTTATTGTGTCAGTAGTAAAATATACACTATGGAGTCCCCCCCCACCCCGTCTCGTTTGTAATAATATATTTTTTTCTTTTTTCTGGTTAAATAGGAACTGAATGACAAAGTTTGGTTGAGATATTATTCTATAACAGGTTTGAGCACATGAGGGTGAGGTAATTTGGTGGTATTTCTGTCATACTTGTCACCTCTGGGTTTAAGAGGGCTAAACTTTATCAGATTTTGTGATGTATGGATAATTTGCTTATCACAGAAAAGCAGGAAAAGAAATTGGCCCGTATCCTTTTAATGCTGTCAAGACATTCTAAGAAGAAAGTCTCACTTCCATAGCTTTCCATCCATTCTCCTTTCCCTGTAAGGGAAATATCTCACTCTTTCCCTCTGTTTTCCTCTTCCTCCTTCGAGAAAGGTTTTCTTCTTCCTCAAGTCCTTAATTTATTGTGGTAGCGATTCTGTCTCACCTGTACCTGACCACACAGTTCATTAGATCGCTGCATTATAACTGCATTTTCTTGAAGATCTTTCACAATAGAAGGGTTTACTATGAAAATGAATTTATTATGAAGCATTGCGCCCAAATAAAGAAGGTTTTATTGAATGTGCCTTGGAAAAAATTGATAGGTTAGGACAACTGAATTGATAGTACATCTAATTCCGTTTTTTTCTCTTCTTATTTTGGTTTTGTTTTGTTTGTTTTTTGTGGTACCAGGGATTGAACTCACAACCTCGCACCCACCAGGCAAGGGCTTATGCCATTGAGCCAAACTCCTGGCCCTATTTTTTTTCGAGGCAGGGTCGCACTATGTAGTTCAGTCAGGCCTTGCCCACGCTGTAGCCCAAGCCAGCCTCGAACTCACAACACTCCTCCTATCTCAGCCTCCCGAGTGCTGGGATTAAAGGCATGCGTCACCACACCCAGTCTGATCCCATTTCTAAAGGATGACAATTATTGATACGGACATTACACTTTTCACCCCACTGCCTTATGTTACTTACATGGAGACGATCACCCCCTCTATGGCTGCAAGAAAAAATAAATCAAATTTCAATACACTTGCAAACTGAACCTCCTATACCCCCAAGAAATATGTTGCCCTTTCGGTACCTCTGTGTGAATGACTCTGGTTCAAATGAGCACAGGACATTCAAAGACCCCAGGTGGGAAGGCTATTTCTGTTGACACGGAGGAAGACCATCCTTGCAGGGGGATGAGCAGAGCCAGATTTGCCCTGCTCCCCTTGAGACTGTTGCATATTTGAGTCAGCAGAGACAACTCTGGTGGGCCACTTGAGCTGTGTGCATCAGAACCATAGTTCTCATTCTACTCAGTGTAAGGAATTACCCAGTTAAACCCAATGGTAAGGATATTCAAAGACAGTACACAAGCTCCTTAACCTGTCAATTTACATGTTTCCCAATTTAAAAAAATTAAAGGAAAATAGCATTACCCAGGTGTCAAAGTATCTTTTTTAAACCAGTGGGCTTTTCTTCTACTCCAACTTAACTTTGCTTTACTTTTCTGCACTTAGCTATCAATGCTGATCTAACTACAATGAGTGTAATTCTGCCTGCAAGCAACTTGACCTCCTGAACTCTCCTGGATTTCTTCTCTCCACTTTTCTGAGGCCGGGGGCCATGGAGACTTCAACATTATCTTTTTTTAATCAGAGCACTTATGGACTTTAGTTAATAGATCTAAGATTTAATTTTCTCTGTATAAAGACCAAGATGTAAGTTAAGCATTTATTTTAATTAGACCAAATCATTCCTGTGCTTGGTGCTACATAAATAACAATGCTGAGAATAATAGATGCCTCTCTCAAGATTAAACAAGACAGCTACTGAATGTTTAATTAAAAACAAAGTGATAATAAGGACATATTTCCAGAGATTCAATCAAATCGCAACACATACACAATCTACCAAATAAGTCATCACAAGATAATTAAAAATTTTAAATAATTAGCTATTGTAATAAGTGTGTGGTTAAGCTGATTTAATATCATCTGATTCCCTGGGGGATATATTTCCATAAAATATGGGTACAAGTGTATTTATCAGTATTGATTGTATTACTCCTTTTGTTTATAAATGTTGGGAATAGTAAAATGTAGCCTCCTTATCTAAAGATGTTAACTATTCAATTTTTATCATCTTTGCTAAAACATCATAGCAGAGTTTGAAATGATACTAAGTTTTGGGTTTAGGGGCAAAGAGTTTAAGAAACATCTGGAGATGCTGAAATAACCTGCATTCATTTATGTTATTTAGGTTGTAAAATCATATTCAATCTTGACCCACTCAGGAAATCTAACATAAACGTCCTGCTGATTTTGACAGTCATATAGCAAAAACACCCTCTAATGAGCATTTAATAGTCACCAAAAGTTTTGCATTAAGTACAAAGCCCTTTTGATTACTTATTCCACTAATTTAAAGTAAATGCTTTTACAGATGGCATCTGTTAGGGCCCAGAACGTGTGCTGCATTCATATGTAGTCATCGAAAATAAATTCCAGCTTTAGGAGGACGATTGTACTAAAAAGATCAAAAATGAAACACTGAGTAAACACTGGTGATATATTTTCTTTAAATCTCTTCATAAATACTTATCCAATAAGAGAATACAATGCCGAGGGTCTGAGAAGTAATTGAGAAATGCCTTGGCAAATTAACACCTACAACCAAACGATCTAGACAAAGAAATTGAGCTCTTCATTCTACCTCTCATCTTCCTAAGTGCAGCGGCATATAAGATTTCAGTCTCCTTCAAACTGTATTGTATTACACACACGGAAAACGCCATGAAACGTTTTCAGATGGCCCAGCTGATCAGTAAAATAGCAGCGACACATTACAAAGAAAAAATAAGAGAAGGCCAAAGATTGTCTTACAGACTGATGAATGGGTCATTTTCTGGTTTTCTTTCAATTAACAGAAATGTTACATTTAGTTCCTTCAAATATCAAAAGACGTTATGACAAAAGAGTAATATAAGCTTAATTTTGAGATGATATTAGTGAACTTTATTCATGAGAAACATCAGACAGACAATGAGAAAATGCAAAATGAATCTAACTGTACAGGTGCCTCACAATCTCCATTTTCGATGCTCTGGGAAGCACATGTGCTCTGTAGGCCCACTGAGTGTAGTGTAATTGAGGAAAACCCTAGATGACTCACCTGCAAAGAAGAGTTAGAACACATCTAACACTTGCTACTAACACAGGTAGTTTGCCAGAAAATATAGAAAAGCAGCAATTGTGAAATACAAGTGATTCACTGATTTTTAGGTTTGGAATGAGTTAATGCAACTTCAAAAGCCGACACAGTTCCATCATCAGGTCAGTCCCAACACATGGCTTTGTATTTATTATGACTATGAAGATCGAGTGATATATTTATTTGAAAACACTTTTAATCCTTTCATTTACAAATATAGTAAAAAATGTATGCTTGAATGCACCACAACGCAGATATATTGAGACTTGTCAAATTTGTTACTGTTGCTGATTGGATAATTGTTGTAAGAAAGTTAAAAACACAGTGCAAGATATTTAGTAGCATCATAACTTCTACCCACTAAATGACAGTAACGTGCTCCTACATTAGCTGGGACAACAAAAATATGATGGCTCCAGACATTGTCAAATGTGCCCTGGAATACAAAGGAAGATTTTTTTATTGCAAACCAGTGATAAATAGATCTAGCTAAAATATTACATTAATGAATTTATTGAGGTTATATTGTGAGGGATAAAATTGATTTGAAACTCTAATAACTCAGCATATTATTTAATATAACCTTACATTGTTCAGACTGCACTACAATTCCTACTTCATTATTTTAGCTAGTATGCATCTATTAGACATAGCATGTGTTGATTTCAGTTTTTCCCCTGTACCCTCCCATAGCAAGGCACAGTGCCCAATGCCTCATAAGGAAACAAAAATGCTTAAAATCTTAAGTCTTTTGAGAGCTTGAAGGTTAGAATGAAGTGAGTGGAGAGCTGTATAATCGCATGCTTGGACTAGGATGGTCCCCCTGCAGAGGGAGAAACATATGTGGAATTTCTACATATTACCTGGCACAAACTTGTGTCACAGCATTGAACAAGAGCTAGAGTATAGTACCCAAGGTATTTCAAAAATACCTACAATATGCCAGGCAGTTTTATTATGGCCTGGAACTAAATAAATCAATGACATACACTGATTTGACACATCTGCAATTAAAACATGGAACTATGCGTGGCCTTCACTTGATTCCTGTTCATTAAAATGCAGTGAAGTACACACATATTTAAAGAATTCATCTCTGCAAAAAAAAATATTTGAAAATATTAATATCCAATGCCCTAATATACTTTCTGTTGAAACCATGCATGTTTTTCCATCTGGTATAAAACACAAATAGTTAACAAATTAGATATTCTACAATGTTTTGTAATTTTGGCTGACATAAGTTTTATTCTCTAGGTTTAATTAGAAATATGGAGATTTCTTTCACCGACCTTTAATAAAACTAGACTGAGTAGTGATGTGGTCCTTAGAGTCATTGCTGTGATTATGCCTTATTTCTTCTTTCGGAACTTTTGTTTCAAATATAAAATGTCTACAGTTTTACCCTGAATGGTTTAGATTTCAATGTAGTTACATGGCTTACCTATATTTATTTATTTTTAATTTAATGAGTAAAGAATAATGATTAATAGAGACAAGAGTCTGAGAAAAAACAGCGTTTAAAAGTACTAACATTTGCAAATATAAAGAAGCTTCTGAGTATTACTTCTCTACAGGCCTAGAGCCTTTACCTTCTCTCATCCATAAATATCTGCCAAGCAAATATTTCTGAAACCAGAGCTCTGGTCTGTGTGTCTCACACACTTCACACCTACGGGTGCTGTGGAATCACATTTCTTCACACTACTTATCCGATAGAGGAACCACATTCACATTAAAGGAACATGATTCAGCTCCAGAGAAAAGCATTTGGGCTCTACTCGTGTAAGCCCACCCAATGCTACACTGTTCTAGAGAAATTCTTGGCTATCCACCACGTAGACTCATAAAAAAACAGAATTTTTACTAAAAATTATATTCAATGGAAATGAAACATAATGTATATTCCACATGATATATATTACATTTATGTACGAATTATTAGCGATATACACATACATAGAGGTAATAAAAGGTAAGAATAATTTTATGTGTGCTAGAGAAAACTTCCATATATTTATAACTTTAGTTACTACATACTTCCAAGATTTAAAAAATTTTTTATTTATTACATGCAACATTCCATACATAGAAGAGATTCAGAGAAGTTGAATAAAATGTGTTTGTTTTCCTTTCTATGACTCTAATTAAACCTCAGATGTAAAATAACAAACTGAACATGATTAATTTTACCAACAATTATGGTGGAACCCATTTTTTTATTTAAGAGAAAAAAGATACATATAAGAAAAACAAAAAGCAGCCAGGCGTGGTGGCGCACGCCTTTAATCCCAGCACTCGGGAGGCTGAGGTACGAGGAGCGTTGTGAGTTCGAGGCCGGCTTGGGCTACAACGCGAGCGCAAGGCCGGCCTGAGCTACACAGTGCGACCCTGCCTCAGAAAACTAGGACTGGGAGTTTGGCTCAGCGACTTAAGCACCTGTCTGGCAGGTGTGAGGCTGTGAGTTTGATCCCCGGTGCCGCAAAAAAAAAAAAAAAAGAAAAACAAAAAGCAAAAGTGACAAACAAGCGACAACAGCAAATCCACAACAGTAACACTACAGGTTTATAAAACAAGATGATAGGAAATTGACAATGGTTGCAATATTCCATATCGTTACCTTCAACACGGTTGTTTACATTAACAGATATAGACATGTAAAATTGATCTAATCATATGAGTATCAGCTGATTTTTCTCAATAACTAACGCATTCAGCAGTATAAACATTTTAGTTATCTTACATATACATATGTACAGATTTATGTCTTTTTCCTTTTCCCTTACTTCTTTCCTCCTTTTCCCTTTCCAAATTACTTTTGCTCTTTTAGCAGTTTCTTACCCTTACACAGTATTTATTGTAGATTTTGTATCATATATACTGTTTCAGTGTGTTACACTAGGGAAACAATATGGTATTTACACTTGTGAGTTTGATTTATCTCACTTATGAGTATGGTCTCAAGTCATGTCCATTTACTTATAAAAGTCTCAATGCAATCTTTCTTAATAGCTGAGTAGTACTCCACCGTATAAAAATACCACATTTTTTTTTATCCATTCCTTGATTGATGGGCACTTGGGTTGTTTCCAAGATCTGGCTATTACAAACTGGGTTGCTATAAACATGGGTGCACAGATATCACTGTGGTATGATGTTTTCAATTCTTCTGGGAAAATGCCCAGAAGAGGGATAGCTGGGTTGAATGGGATCTCTAATCCTAACTTCTTAAGGAATCTCCACACTGACTTCCACAGTGGCTGCACCAGTCTACACTCCCACCAACAGTGGAGAAGTGTTCCTTTTTCCCCACAGCCCCTCCAGCATTAGTTGTTGGTTGATTTTTTAATCTTGGCCATTCTTTCTGGAGTGAGATGGAATCTCAGTGTTGTTTTAATTTGCATTTCCTGAATGACATTGATGCTGAACATTTTTTTCATGTATTTATTTGCCATTTGTATTTCTTTCTTTGAGAAGTGTGTATTCATCTCTGATGTCCATTTTTGGATTGGGTCCTTGAATTTTAGGGGTCTGATTTCTTTTAATTCTTTATATGTTTTAGATAGAAGTCCTTTGTCTGATGGACAATTAGCTAACATCATTTTCCCAGTTTGTGGGTTTTCTTTTCACTCTATTGGAGATTTCCTTTGTCATGCAAAAACTTTTTAGTCAGATGAGATCCCAGTTGTTGGTTCTGGGACGTGTTTCCCATGCAGTTCGATTTTTGTTCATGAATTCTCTCCCTACTCGTATGTCATCAAGATTTTTACCCACTTTGTCTTCCAGCAAGTTTAGCATCTCTGTTTTAATACTCAGATATTTGATCCATATTGACTTTATTTTAGTGCGTGGTGACAGACATTGATCTAGTTTTAGTTTCCAGCATATGAAAAGCCAGTTTTTCCAGCATCATTTGTTAAAGAGGCTATCTTTCTTCCAATGTACGTGTTTGGTACCTTTGTCAAAGATGAGGTGGCTAAGTGTGTTTGTAACTGTGGCTGTATCTTCTAATCTATTCCATTGATTTTCAGGTCTGTTTTGATTCCAGTACCATGCTGATTTTGCCACAATAGCTTTGTAATGTAATTTCAAGTTGGGGATTGTGATGCCTCATACCTTACCTTTGTTGCCCAGAATTGCCTTTGCTATTCTAGGTCTTTTCTGGTTCCAGATGAAATTCAGGAATGCTTTCTCTAGCTCTGTGAGGTAGGCAAGTGGTATTTTGATTGGGATTCCATTAAATCTCTGTAACAATGTTGGGAGAATGGCCATTTTCACGATGTTTGTTCTTCCTATCCATGAACAGGGAATATCTTTCCATTTTCTGAAATCCTCTTTGATTTCCTTTTCCAGAGAAATGTAATTTTCACTGTATAGATCTTTTACTTATTTCATTAGATTGATTCCTAGGTATTTTGATCTTTTTTGGATGTTATAGTGAAGGGAAACAATTATTACCCTAATATCAAAACCAGAGAAAAACCCAACTAAAAAAGAAATTTATAGGCCAATCTCCCTAATGAACTTATTTCTCTCTCAGTGACTTTGTTGTTTGTGGACAGAAATGCTATTGATTTTTGAGTGTTCACCTTGCACCCAGCAACATTACTGAATTTGGTTACTAAATCTAGAAGTCTTTCAATGGATTTTTGGAGGTCTCCTATGTAGAGTATCATATCATCTGTGAATAGTGATAATTAAACTTCTTCTTTACCTATCCTTATTCCCTTTATTTCTTTTTCTTGTCTAATTGCTCTGGCTAATATTTCCAGAACTATATTGAATAGGAGTGGTGATAATGGACATCCTTATCTTGTTCCTGTTTTTAGGTTGAAAGTTTTCAGTTTTTGTCCATTTAGTAAGATGTTGGCTGTTGGTTTATGATATATGGCTTTTATCAGGTTGAGGTAGAGACCATCTATTCCAATTTTCTGCAAGGGTTTTATCATGAATGAGTGTTGGATTTTGTCGAAAGCTTTTTCTGCATCTGTTGAGATGATCATGTGATTCTTGTCCTTCACCCTGTTGATACAGTGTATTGCATTTACTGATTTGTGTATGTTGAGCCATCCCTGCATTCCTGGGACGAATCCCACTTGATCATGGTGTATAATCCTCCTGATAACTTGCTGTATTCTGTTTGCCAGTATTTGATTGAGGATCTTTGCATCTATGTTCATTAGGGAGATTGGCCTGTAATTTTCTTTTTTGGTTGAGTCTTTCTCTGGTTTTGATATTAGGGTAATACTTGTTTCCAGGAATGAGTTAGAGAGACTTGCTTCCCTTTCAATTTCATTGAATAGTTTGAGGAGTGTTGGCATTAAGTCTTCCCTAGATTTCTGGTAGAATTCAGCAGTGAATCCGTTAGGACCTGGGCTTTTCTTTGTTGGTAATGTTCTAACTACATTTTCAATTTCATTAGCTGAAATTGGGTCATTCAGTAGTTTTACGTCTTCTTGATTCAGCTTTGGTAATTCACAGGTTTCTAGGAATCTGTCCATTTCTTCTGTGTTATCGAATCTATGTGAGTAAAGGTTTTCAAAGTAGGTGCTGATGATCTTCTGTATTTCCACCGGGTCTGTAGTGATTTCACCCTTTTAATTTCTTATTGCGTGAATCTGAGTTTTTCTTTCCTCTTTTTGATAAGGTTGGCTAGGGGTTTATCAGTTTATTTACTCTTTTAAAGAAACAACTCTTCAATTCATTAATTCTTTGTATTGTTTTCTTAGTCTCAATTGCATTAATTGATAATTTCCTCCCTTCTTTGGGTTTTGGACTTGAATTGCTCTTCTTTTTCTAGAAGTTTGAGGTGTAGCATTAGGTTGTTTATCTGTGTTCTTTTCATTTTTCTGATGTGGGAGTTTAGTGCTATAAATTTCCCTCTGAGGACTGTTTTCATTGTGTTCCATAGGTTCCATTAATTTGTATTTGCATTTTCATTCAATTGTAGATATTGTTTAATTTCTTCTTTAATTTCTTCTGTGACCCTTTGATTGTTTAGGAGAGTATTATTTAATTTCCATGTGTTTATGGGGTTATTGCAGGTTTTTTTATCATTCATTTCCAATTTTACTGAACTATGGTCAGAAAATATGTATGGAATTATTTCAGTTCCTTTGCATTTACTTAAGCATGTTCTGTGGACCAGTATATGATTTATTTTAGAGAATGACCTATGTGCAGCGAAGAAGAATGTGTATTCTGATGTTGATGTGTGGAGTCCTTGGCACACATCTACTAGGTCCATTTGTTCACAGGTTTGATTCGGTTCTGTTATTTCTTTGCTGACTTTTTCTTTGGTTGATCTGTCTCTCTGTGATAGTGGGGTATTAAGGTCCCCGGCTATAACTGTATTACTGTTTATTTTGTTTTTCATGTCTATTAAGAATTGTCTTACATAGTTGGGTGCTCCCATATTGGTGCATATATATTTATGATTGTAATCTCTTCCTCTTAAAGTTTTCCCCTAACAAGTATGTAGTGCCCTTCTTTATCTCTTTTTATCATTCTCAGTTTAAAATTCACATTGTCTGCAAACATAATAGCTACCCCTGCTTTTTTCTTGGTTCCTGTTGCATGGAGTATTGTTTACCAGCCTTTGATTTTTAGTCTGTGAGTTTTCTTTTGAGTTAAATGTGTCTCTTGTGCACAGTTTGTTGGATTTTGTTTCTTAACCCACTTTGTCAGTCTGTTTCTTTCTATTGGTGAGTTGATACCATTTACATTGATTGATATAACTGATGTGTACTGACTTGTCCTTGTCATGATATCTTTCTGTTGTTGGTTTTATACATTTTCTGTTTAATTTTTTGCCCTGCTTAGTGGATTCCTTTTGTTGTTGTTCTTAGGATTGTAGCTATCTTTGTCTCTTTCTAGAGTGTCTTTCAGTACTCTTTGTAGTGATGGTTTGGTGGCCATAAATTTCTTCAGTTGTTCTTCGTCATGAAAGTATCTTATTTCTCCATCAATTTTTAAAGATAGTTTTGCGGGATACATCAATCTGGATTGAAAGTTGTTTTCTTTCAGGATTTGAAATACTTCACTCCAAGCTCTTCATGACTTAAAGGTTTGTGTTGAGAAGTCTGCCATGATTCTGATAGGCTTTCCTTCATTGGTGATCTGTTTCTTCTCTCTGACAGCTTTTAGTATTTTGTTCTTGTGCTGTATTTCTGATATCCTAATTATTATATGTCTGGGTGAAGATTTATTTTGGTTATGGTTAATTGGGATTCTGTATGCCTCATTTTCCTGTATATCAGATTCTCATACCATGTTTGGAAAAATTTCTGCTATTATTTCTGCAAATAGTCTTTGCAGGTCATTAGTATTAAACCCTGCTTTTTCTTTGATGCCTATTAATCTTATGTTATTTCTCCTGGCATCATCTTGCAGCTGTTTAATTTTTGTTTCGTGGTTCCTTGCTATGTTTAAGAGATCTTTTCTTTAGTGATCATAAGCTTCCATACTGTCTTCAAAGTCTGAGATTCTATCCTCAGTTTCATTCAAGTGGTTCTGCCAACTTTCCATGGAATTTTTCATTTCTTGAATTTCCCTTTGAATCTGTTTCATGCATTCTATTTGTGTCTTATATTATTTATTCAAAGTTTCCATCATTTTCTTATGTTCTTCTATTTTTTATCTTTATCTTCTTTAGATGCACACAGCATTTCTTTCATAATGATTGTCATTTCATTTTTTAGCTGAGAGATTATTTCTGATTTGAGTTTCTCTATAGCTTCATGAACTTGTTTCTTTGCTTCACTTGCTATTCAGAAAGTTCACCTGTCTGACTCCCAGTGTCTTTCATTTCAGTGTCTCTTGGGTTTGTTCTCAGTGGACTGGGGGATTGAGACTGCCTCTTGCTCTTTTGTTTTGTCATTTTCTTCTGGGACCTGTGTGGCTGGGCAGGCAGCCTCCTGATGGATTGCACTGGAACACTGTGCTGGGTAGAGCTTCAATCATCCAATATCCTCTTGGCTAGCCTGGGCACACCCTCGGATTATGGAACTGGACCCTTGTGTTCTGTGGTCTGTTAGGCTGACACTGTGTTCCCCTGATGTACTTTGTTGGGTTGCTCTGGGATGCTGGGCTGGACAAAGTTTGCAGCCTCACTGTAGCTAGCAGGGTCACACCCCTGGAGCTTGTTGCCAGGGTCTGTGATCTAGCTGTGTAGAGTTCAGAACCCCTCCAACCCAGGTGACTAGCAGAGATGCAGCCCTGGGGTGTGTCACTGGACCTTCAGCCTGGCTGGGTGGAGTTTGGAAACTCTGGGACCCAGGCAGCTAGACTGAACATACCCCGGAGTGTGCCACCACCAGTACCTTGTGTTTGGCTGCAAGGAGCTCAGAGCCTTCAGAGCATGGGGCAAGCCCAGGAGCATCCTAGGCATATAGTGCCAGGGCCTTGCTAATATTTGGGCAGGGTTTGCAACCTTTAGGACCTGCCATGTGGCTACACCTCTGAACAACGGAGCTTGCTGAGACTTGTGCTCTAATGGGCAGAACTCAAGTTCTCTAAGACCCTGTAGCTATGCTGGCTGCTCCTCGATGAGCAGCTCTGGGGCTCCTGGGTGGGCTGGGCTCAGTAGCTCTGTGTCCTGTGAGGCTGGCTGGGCGTTCCCCTGATGGATTATGCTGAGATGCTGGACTGGGTAGAGCTCGACCCTCTGTGCAGCTAGTGAGGGCACACTCCCAGAGTGTGTTGCTGGACCCTCTGCCTTACTGAGTGGGGGTAGGAATCTCCGGGACCCAGGTGGCTAGGCAGAGTGCACGCTGGAGTATGGCACCACCAGGACCTTGTGTCTGGCTGCCTGGAGTTCAGAGCCTCTGGGCAATTGAACCCATTTTATATGATCTCTGATTTTAAACATTGGCCCTTTTTATAAAAGTAAAATGATAATGAGAAACACAATATAATATACATTACTTTTTCATTTTTTCAATATTTTTAGTATCTTACTGTAAATACATGTTGAATTCCAAATCTAAGTAATGAGTAAGTCTCATATTTTTGGATGCCTATCATGTAGAATTTGATTATAACCAGTTAGAGAGAAAGTTCTTTATTTTGTGTTATCTTTTCTCTTTAAAAATAAATTTAAAATGCTTACAGTGGTAATAAAAGTACAGTAGCCATTACTCAAAAGAAAAGATCAATCTTTACTGTAAAATTTGGAAGATAAAATTAATTCTGAAAAATAAAGAATATAGAATACCATGATAATCTAAAATTTTGCTTTTGTAAATTCTATGACATATAGGAGAAAACTTATATTCAGATCTTATTGGCTATTAATAGAAAGCATGCCAGGTCATTAGAAAATATATTCTGCCTGACTCAAAGAAGAGCTTGTCTTGAATTATAATACACTAAACTACTGTGCTAATATCATTTGATCTGTTTAGAAATTCAGGTTGTCTCCCACGCCTGCCTGTTGCTTTCCTATTCCAGCCATAACAAGGCGTCACTAGTGTCCTGGATTTAAATTACAGGGGTGTTGTTTTTTACGGTTCTGGAGGTTCAGTGTTTGAAATGGTTTTGCTTGGCACAAGTCAAGCATTTGGTAAGACTATACTCCTTTTTTGGAGGCTCCAAGAAAGACTCTGATCTTTCACCCTTTTCCTTATCTAGAATTCACATTTCTTGACCAATGGTCCCTTCCTTCCTCTTCAATGCTGCCTACATCACATGAAATACTTAACATACAACATCACTTATCAAAGGATTCTTCACAGCTGTGTTTAGTTATAAGGATCTTGTGATTTTACTGGGTCCACTTTTTTGCCCCAGCCTAATTCAACTCATCTCAAAGTCAGTTGATTATAACCTCCATTCTGCTTATAAAACTCAGTGTCCTTCACTCTGTAGCATAATACTGCTACAGCTCTGTAGCCAAATGTGAATATCTTTGAGTACTTGTATCAGTTATACTTGTGTTACTATAAAAAACACTTGAAGCAATGAATTTACGAAAAGTTGTTCCATGTAATGTCTCAGTAACACTGCAAGACTCACAACTCAAGATGAAACTATTCTAAAATTCTGAATTAAATGTTCCTTATTAATTTCATGGTATGCTTGGAATACTTCTGATAATGTGTTAGACAAATACAGAAAAAGCATAAACATGATCAAAGGAGACATGTGCCAAAGTTGTACTGAAGAAAATACTTAAATATCCAGAATACATGAAGTATTCGTTCTTCAGAACCTTCTCTCAAATAATTACTTGTCATACCTCTTCTCAAATTGGCACTAATGTAACTACACACCAGTGCTGGCTGGTGGTGCTCCACAATCCGCTTCTAACAAGGCCACATTATTAGACTTCTAGTAGGGTAATCTCCCCACACTTTCCAACTGTTTGCCTGTGGTCTAACCACTTGCATTCCCAGCTGGCTCTTTTTTTCCATACCCCAGCTCATCTTTCTCAGTTATCATCCATGATTTTCCATTTACCAGCTGATCAAGTCCCAAATCCTCAATTTGGCATTCAAGGACCAACACCATCTGCCTGAGCCTACATTGAAAGCTATGGCTATGGATTTTTAAAACTTAGAGATGCTCAGACTAAACCTTTCATTTAATAGAAGAAGAAAATGCAGCTCAGAAAGAGTAAGCGAGATGACCTAGGTCACGGTGCTGGTGACAGGTAAGTGACAGGAAGAAAAGATGCCTGGCTCAGAGTCTCACTCACCAACACCTTCCCAGCACAGCACTGCCTGGGTCCACACACTGGCTGACTGCTTCATTCCTTTCTCTTGCCTGGTTGACAGCAGGTGGAGACCTGACTGTAGGTCACTAAATTACTAGAGATAAGAACACTGACTTGGTGACTTAGGTCACCAATAACAAGAATCATCGTTTTTATGCTTTTTTCACTTTTAGATGTTTCTTTCAAAATTTCTCCTAAAGTTGTCATTAATGTTGTCTTTCTTTTCTGAAGACAAATATTTTTATTAAATATGCTGCCATAGAATATATTTTTCTTTATACTTTTCATAATTTTTTTTGTTTCTTTTCATTCCTATGCTATTTATTCATTAAGATTTTCTCTTTTTAAATATATGTGTCCCCAGTGATAGTCTACAAATAGTTTGAGCTAGCTCTTCAGGAGTCAAGCCATAAAGATTGATAAAGTAAAATAAGATGAAAATTAAAACAAAACAGGAAGAGAGAGTACTAAAGGGAGAATAAGTAATAAAGTAATGGCAAGAACGATGTTAAGAATGCAAATGAGAATACCTACGTGAAGCCAATCCGTGAGTGGAAGGCAGTATGACTTTTAGATTGGTATCAATTTATGTGAAAAGAAAGACATATCAGTTTATCAAACTCATATATATAGATATACAAATATAGATGGTATAGATAGATATACATATACACAGATACAAATATATATATATATATATATATATATATATATATATATATATATATGTATCATATGGCCTCAGGGTCTCATGCATGCTATGCAAGTCCTGTGCTACTGAATTACATTTCCTGTATTTTTTTATGGACTTACAAGCATGTACCACTACCCCAGAACCTATATATCTATATTTAAAAGTCATATGGTAACATTATTTGGCATAAACAACAAATGATGCATCTAAAATTATCTTTGGCATTGTTATAAAAGAAGACATTATATTAAATAGTGTGGGAAGCCACCCGCCGTTAGCTGGTTTGCTGCGAGGCCTAGGCTCTGGGGTTCAGCCTAAGCTAGATTACCCCTCCCATCGAGTAAGGCAAGTTGGCGCCCGTTTCCCGTTTCCTGGGCGTTAACAACCCCGCTGTAGATGATCTCTGCCCAGTTACTAATGACGCCAACCAATGATAATGTACCCCCCGAGATGA